>JAMFLL010000435.1:18321-37877 GCA_027475725.1 Pythium rhizo-oryzae
CTGGGCAGCCGTCAGCTCCTCGCCACCGTTGTGCTCCTCGGCCTTCTCGATCGCCTCCTCGACCTGCTCCTTCAGCTCCTGCTCCTCGGTGTAGCTCGGGACGACCTCCTCCTGGGCAGCCGAAAGCTCCTCGCCACCAGTGATAGGTTCGGAAGCATCTTGGATCTCCTTTTTCGTCGTATCTTCCTGGGCCTGATCCTCCCAGACGTAGTCAATCACTGACACAGGCTCTTCGTCCGGCGCTTCTTGCACGCGGTTCGCGAAGTTCTTCGCGTCACTCTCGAGCGTCTCGGCCGTGGTAACGGCCACGGCGTTATCGCTTGGCATCGCCATGTACGTGGCGACGGCTCCGGCCGCGAGCATGATGACCGACGCGCCGATCGCGGCGGCGCGCTTCTGGTTGCGACTGCGGTCATTGCGCTTGGGGGGCGCGACGACGCGGCGGATGAACGCCGCCTCTTCGTCCTGGTTTTGGCTGCCGTAGTCGGCAGTCTTACCCGCTTCCTTCATGGCGCTTGGAGGTAGTGGCGTCCAAAGTAGAGCCAACCGACCAAATTCGAAAGTGAGACTCAGTTAGCGCGAGCATGAAGCGCAGCCCTGGATCCTTCTGCCCCACGACACTGCGCTTCCCCGCCACAGACGAGCGTGAGGGGTGTCGGCCCCTCACACCCTCGGCGGCCGCAGGAGCCGCCCGTTCAACACGCCATACTGGCCGTCCAATCCAGGCTCATCATGGCGCGGAGCCTGGATCCGCGGCCAAGCTCGACGCGTCGCGATCTTTCCGTGTGGCGGCCAAAGCGGCGCCCCGCGCGCGACCGCCCAGCGCCGAGGGGCGCCGACCTGCGGTCCTCGTGGCTCGACGATCCTCCGCAGCGCGTCACAGCCGTCGATTCCCTCGTTCTCGACCGCCAAGCGGCGCCCCCGCGGATCGCCGCGAAGCGGCGCGCACGTTTGGGCACTCGGTTCCACCGACCCGCCCCTTCGCGGCCCCCCGCGGCCCTTGGCGCGCCGCGCACACACAGCGGCAGTCACCAACACGTGGATTTATAGAAAGATCGCGCTGGAATCTCCAGCGGAGCGGCCGTAGAGAGAGAGATGGCATGCCATGTTGCCCTTGGTTCCCCTTTGTTGGCCACCATTTTGCCCCGATAGAAGAACACCATCAAACCTCTCCAATCCGATATCAAACGGGTGGGTTTTGTAGGTGTGAGTCTTGGAAACGGGCCGGGTTACTCGTGGATTCGGATGGTGTTTTGGCGGGAGCGGTCACGTGAGGTGTGTGAATGGGCGGTGGTGTTCAGTATTGTGCGAGATGGCGTGCGGCGCGCGGCATTGGCGGATCGCGCGAGCCAATAGGCCTCCTGAGCACGCCTCAGTCATTTGTGGAGGGATCCGGACGCGACCCTTGGCGCTTTCCCAGCTTGTTGGACCGACGCCAAGGGGGCTTGGGAGCACCACGCGCCTGAGGTTGGCTGGTTAGTGGGGAGAACCAACAGAGTCACTCGCTTCGCATCTTCTCCGGAGAGGCCACGCTATCCATGACGCTGTGATGGTGTTGTTGGTGGTGACGCTGGATAACAGCGTGAGCTAGAAAGTCAGTCGATGGCCGTGGAGAGACGTATGTGGGTGCATCCAGGAATCGTATGTACTGGACTATAATCACAGAACACCACTAAGCCTGGAGATGAGGGGCTTGAGCGGGAATGGTGATGGAGTAATTCTTTCCATTCCTCGAAGCTTCGCTGGGAGCGCTGGAGAACTCATGACCATGATTTTTGTGGTGTCGCTGAGCGTGCGCGCTTTGAGCTGTAATTCCCTTTCGTGGGTACGAGTACGATTTGAACGACACCGTACAAACGAGCGGCATGTGTGCACAGTTGTCGTATTGAACATGGGGTGGTGGCAATAAATAAGGGGGTACTGTGCGTGCGGTAGCTACGAACCACGCGCCATCTGCCAGTTCCAACTCTATGGGGCTTGCGGCGCAGCACTGAGGCCGACGAGCTGCGTGCGGCCGTCGCGCTTCTCGCTGAGGAACTGCGCGACGTCAAACGTCGGGTCCGAGAGGTCCACTTGCTGCGCGCGGTCGAGCAGGCGGCGGTACTTGAGCGCCTTCTTGGCGAGCAGCACGCTAGTGCTGGAGTCTTCGTCCTTCTGGGCGGTCTCCACGAGCCGCAGCACGTTCTGCTTGGAGCGCACGCACATGGCCTCGTCGCGGCACCGCAGGCGCACGCGGTACCGCGCGACGTCGCAGTCGGCGTCCAGCGCCTGGCGCTGGGCCTCGCGGCGCTGCGCGTACACCTCCGAGCACGAGGCCGAGCGCTGCACGACGTTGCGCTCGACCAGCAGCGCGTCGTCGGCGGTCGCGTAGAGCCACGCCGGCAGCGGGCGGCGGCGGCCGTCGCCCAGCGACTCGGACGCCGTGCGCTGGCGGAACTGGCGCGGGCGGCCCTCCACGGGCAGCGGCGCGGTCTCCGAGACGGTGGTCATGTCGGATAGGAGGGGGATGAAAGCGGCGAAGTGCGCACGACGCGGAGAATGGAGGAATGGTCCGTCAGCGTGTGAACTGGCGACCGGAGGGAATCGAGGCGTTGGAAGCAAGAGGAGACGGAGCACTTGCGGCAGCGGCAAGCAACCCCGGTGTGGTGGCGACCGTGGTATTCCTCTCGCGGAAAATGCGCCATCGCATAGACCCATCCCAGTGGCGAGCTCAAAGCGACAGGGCAGCACACAGATCTACGGTACAGTCTCCGTAAACTCGAGGAGAGCAGGCAGCGCGATTGCCGTTCGATATTTTTTTTTCTTTTTTGTTGATGTTGGTTCGGCTGTTGGCTCTTTCTTCTCTCTTTTCGTGTGGCTGGGGAACAAAACACACTGTTTTGTTCCCGACAACTGACACGTTTCCCGCATTTTTGAGTTTTTTTGTTCCTTTTCTTTGGACCTCTCGCTCCAACTTGCAACGAAACTGCGTCCAGCGCGGCTTCCCAACGCCAGCAACGGCAGACTCTTGACGCAGAGCCCCACACAAAGGTGGCTCGTCTGCCGAACCTCGACCGTCGAACCTTTTTAGGCGTGAAACGAGAACGCAGAAAGAATGCGGATGCTTGCGAGAGGTTACGAGGTAACCCGTGTAACCGATCGGCTCCAACCTGGTACCGTACCGGTTGTCGCCGTCTTTTCACACTTTTTTCTGAAGCCGTCCACATCGACCGGAGAACTGTTCTACACAACGGAATCAGCACGGCCTCTGGGGGCTTCTTCATCGAGCATTGCGAAAAAGAGAAACACCCAGCGCGCCGCCCTCCCCTTTACTTGCAAGTTGCAGGCTGCAACTGTTCAGCCAAAGTAAACTTCAATTATCAAATATGGGAGACTGGATCCAGCTCACCTCACTGGGACCCTAATGGGAGACCCGAGTAAGTATGACTCACCGGGATATACCTTCCAAGTTTCGAAAATGGGCCGAATCAATTCCTGCAGGTTAGATTCCTGATTACCGCTTCTGATTGGCCAGGTTTTTGATATGGTCGCACTCGGATTGGCCAAAACACTAGGGATCAGCTGAGCCGCGTCACCTTCGAAACCTGGCGTGCGCGCCTCTAGGGCAAGAGATCACAGACGAGGGGGTACGTTCTGGGTCCGATAGGTACGTTCTGCTGATCGCGTCGAGTTCAGAGTCCAGTGTACCCGTATCCATCGTTCCAACACGAGAAGCAAGCAATGTCGGACACGCGACCATCGAGCTGGCTCCTAGCGGATCGCCGCAGTCACATGGGGACGAGACGCACCGCCGCGGTGATGACCGCGTGTGGCGACCCAGACGCTGGGTCCTAGATACGCGAGCGAACCGGCGAGCGGGTGGCCAATGGCGCCAGTGGCCACTCGAAGCGTCGGCTGGCGGATGCCGTTGCGACCCGCAACTGTAGGGCCTGACGGTCGGGAGATGGGTGGCTGGGGCATGGAGCCCACGATGGCCCTTCAGAAGAGAACGTTGTTGCCGGCACTGGGGCTGCGCACGTACTGTACGGCATTCCATGTACCCGTACGTTGAAGAGACCAGGAGCTAGTTGAAGCTGGCGCGCTTCCAGCAACGCAGCAAGCACAAGCAACTCAGCATACATACTGTACCCATTGGCTTGCTCAAGCGATGACCACGGCTCATTGCAGGGATAGTACCAGACTCCTGTTGCTGACGATGAGTCACCAGCATTGGCGCTAGGATCTGGGAGACCATGGTGCTAGTACGAAAAGGGACCACAGCGCATCGCTGGTTACTCCAGCACCACATCCAGATAGATGCCCAGGGCTACACCGGGTCCGGTTTTGCACCGGTACGGGGTGCTGTGCTAGTCAAGGATTTCAATGTTCTATCTCTCCGACCAGAACCTCAGCTGGTTGTTGCTGGACGGTTTGGCATTCAAGCCTTGCTGCAAGGGTAGGTTGCTCGACTCACAGCAAGCACGCCATTTTCTCTCAGGTGCAGCGATAACATATGGCCTCACGTGACACCGGAGCAATGCGTCGAGCCATCCACTTCAGCGGTGTACACAGGACCAAGAGCTCGTTGCTAGTCATTCTGAACATGTGTCCGTCCTTCAACCTAACTTCAATCTCGACTGAAGGCGCCCTGATCATCATGTACACAAGGCACTCAGCGGTTCATCGCCAGAGACGTATCTAGCCATCCTGCTGGAGACTCATGTACTGTGGTGATCCATCCGCCAGAGCTCCTGAATGGTGATACCGGTACAGCGTATCGAAAGTGAAGAAAAGTACTGAAACAGGTGGTGGATAGAAGAAGTCTCGACCAACCTGTCATGGATTGGACGTCACTGCAAATGAGTTATTTCGAAATATTCATTTATACGGGTTTTCGAATGATCTGAACATAGCATATTGGAGGCTCGAAAGGAGCCTTGGGACTGAACTTCGAGAGTCAGCTTCCTGGCGGGCCGTGGTCTTACCTTGTTCAGCCTGGGGCGCTTCAAGTTGTATCTGAACATTCCACTTCATGGAAAAGGATCGTCCCTCCTTTAGCTTCCCTGCAGAGCCCGCCACGGATGTCGGCTGTCTTGTCTCGTTCTGTCTCCCGGCGTCATGTGGCTGTAACATGATCCGTGTGTATCAGCCGACTGGAGCGAATGGGGCGTCGACGCCTCGACGCATTCAGAGGCAAACTCATCCGCCGCAAACACAATCATGCAAAATGCAATCTCTTCTGGTCCACCTGCTCTTTTAGAACAAACCTGGTGGTTGGTAGAGGTTCCAGTGTCGAAGCATTCGGCATGGAGACCGCAGAACCCACGACGGCGTCTGACCTGTCTGCTATACCCGAGAATAATCTCACAAGAGGCGACATCGGCAACTGAGCTCCGGCGCATGATTTCGGCCATCGCGCTCGAGCAGCCGACTCTGTCGAGAGAAACGCGCCACTTGACCTCATAAACCGCTCGGAGGTCCAGCTCTGAGCGTTACGACCGACAAGCAGCCTATCAAATGGCGACCCATCCGCTCGGCACCGACCGCTTCGATGGCAGAGTCACGGGGTCGACAAAACTCCAAGCGACGAAGAATGCTACGTCGAGGGGTGAACACATAGCCTTGGTACCGATCCTGTGGTTTCAACCGCAGAATTTCGTAGTGGCGTGGTGGCGTTAGTCGTATCGGCGCGCGAGCGAAGCTATGGTATCGATATTGAAAATAGCCAGCAGGCTGGCCGTGCCGTCAAATATGATCCGAGTCTCCAGTTGCCGCATTACCGAGAGTGGAATCCACCCCGACACTCGCAGAGTCAGTGAGCTCGAAAGCAGAGTTTGTGAACGTCTGTGTGACACACTTACAAAAGGATGTGGCGATCGGAGGGCACTGTGCTGTTGCGAAAAGGCGGTTCTGTGGTGGGATGGTGCAATTACGGTAGCTTGGGGAGCGGTATCCTGTACGCCCAACTGTTGGTCCTGACCATGCTGTGGAACAAGAGCGAAGTCCCTACTCGGCCCTTTGCGCCAAGGAAGACGCCAGCGGAAAAGTCAGAGGCACCATCTTCTGTATTGCAACTCCCAGAGTGCTCGCTGGGAGGCCCGTGTTGGTCCTCATCCCGTTCTAGGTACCGTCCCGGTACTGGCTTCCACCACACACATCTCGGAACTCCACGCCACTCTACTGGGATCGTGGTCCTTCGCTGCAGGGCGCATGGACGCGCCGTGATTGACTTGGACTTGGGTTAAGTGACTCACGCCTACTCCACTGGTCCGGTCGGCACCATTTTCCTTTTCCCGCTGTCTCTCACCAACCCGGCCGACTCCTCGCCTGTAGAAACATCGCCATGGTCGCCACCTTGGCTCCTACGAGCGCCGACGCTAGGGCCAAACGGCCTCGAGCCAACTCACTTCCACCGGGCACACACCTACTCTACAAGGAAGCGTCCAACTACCACAAGGGTCAGACATTCGGACGCGGCAGAGAAGATACCGCGAGACGTGTGCGCATCGCGTACAGCGACGACGCCCTCTGCGAAAGCGCACTCGCCAACATGCACCGACTCGTGCGGGCCGCACAAGACCCCACGTCTCCATCTTCGTCTTCTTCCTCCTCCACCACAAGTGCTGCGCTCGCACGGAGGGCGCTGCGGTACCGCAAGAAACTTGCGCGTGCGCAGACGGCAAACGTCGACGACCCGACATTCGATGTGGCGGCGTTCATGGGTGTGACGTGGTGCAAGACGACGCCCGCGTAGATGAGTTTTCGTTCCTTGTCTTTTGTGTTCGCATGTAATACCCAGGAAATAGGCGCTCCAGAATTTTTCTTTTTTGTGGTTTCGCGCCGGCTACACTACGGCTCTTTCGCGTCCACGCGCGACTTTGATACTAAATAACAATTGAAAAGCCAAGATACAAGTGAACCTCCCACGGACGATTTGGCCATTGCTCGCCCGTGATCCTCGCGTCGGTCGGAGCCGACCTGTCGTGTTCCACGAGCCGCTTGCTCGCTACGCTCTGGTAGGAACTTACATTCTCCAGAGGGTGGCGAGCACAAAACCTCCGAAGCCTCACTCATCCGCGATGCGTCCGACCCGAGGTGGTTGCTGTTGTCCCCAGAACACTCTTGTGCGTCTGGACCACAGAAATACGCGTCGGAACCCGCACAGAAGCCGCGCTCGCGCTCTTTTATCGGCGGCTGGCTTGTGACTCTTACCTGTGAGCGTTGTTTGGCGCTGGTGGGATCGTACCGAAAGGGCGGATCTGTGGTGGGATGGTGTCGGCTCAGAAGTTTCTTGAGCGTTTTTCACGAGGCATCATTCGGTCATCAGCGTGCTGCGTGGAACACGAGCGAAGACCATGGAGGTCGGAAGGCGTTGGCGTTCGTGCGGGCGTCGCAGTTCTCAAGCCGTTCGTTGCCGAGAGGAGGATGGCTGAGAGTCCTACTGTAGGTACCAACTTCAACCACACACGGAAAACTTGCGTCCGTGCACGACCCTTGATATTGAGGTCGCAAAGACGCGCATGGTCTAGCCCATGCGAACAGACGGAATGTTGGGATGGGGGACCACTCTGGTGGCCCGTCAAATGGCCCGGCGGCGGCGACTCGTCCGACCACTTTCCAATTTTCGCTCTCCAGCCAAGCCCCGATCGGTCTCCCCCTGCTTAGAAGACGTGATGGCCATCACCATGGGAAGCGAAGACTCAGGTGCGAGAGCTGGGCGGCCACGAGCCAACTCACTTCCAGCGAGAACGCACCTGCACGAGGAGGCCCCCGCGCCTGACAGATACCAGCGGCATGCGTCCGGCGGCGCGGAAGGTGCCCTGAGACGTGTGCGCATCGCGTACACCGACGACGCGCTCTGCGAAAGTGCACTCGCCAACATGTACAGACTGCTCAGGGCCGCACAAGACCCCGAATCGTCTTCGTCGTCTTCTTCTTCGAACAACACAAGCGCCGCGCTCGCGCGGAGGGCCCTGCGGTACCGCAAGAAGCTGGCGCGTGCGCAGACGGCAAACGTGGACGACCCCGCGTTCGACGTGGCAACTTTCATGGCCGTGACGTGGTGCAAGACGACGTCAGCGTAGCTATACGGGAAGACATCAACCTACTGGTAGTGTGTCGCTTGGTGTGAAGGTGTGCGATTTGAAGTATTCTTTCCTTGCGCTTGTATAGATCGTTCTTCAATCACGTGGCAACAGATTGCAGGCGGCACGAAGAGAACGAGGGTAGAAATCAATATCTTGATTCCACTACGGATGGATGCTTGTCCCGGAACCCGATACTTCCACATGACAGCGACCTTGGTTGTCCTTCGCGCCTCCTCCCTCTGCAGAATCAACTCTGTGGGTGTGGAACGACACTAACGGCATCTCGTGTCCAAAAGTCCGTAAATATTCCGAACCCGGGAAGAGATCGCCTTGATTCACGGTCTTCCTCGACGGAAGTGCCACGAACTTCGCGGCCCACCGCCGACCACTGAACTCGGCATGGCGTGCTAGGAGAGTCCTTCTCTTGTGTTCCGATCGAAGGCCCCGGTGATTTTACCGTGTGTTGGCCGACTGGCCGCTAGAGTAGTGAAAGGCTCACCACGCACAGACTATTCTTGAAGTTTGCCAAAGCTGCAACCGTCCGCCATCGATGACAGACACGACCATGTTGATCAGCTGAGATGCGAAGTCTATTTTTTCATGGCGACCACGGACAAAATTAGACGGCGTCACGGCTTCCCCAATGCGGGGTCAATCGACGGCGACTTGTCATCAAACAGAATAGCATTCGGTTGCACCGCTGGTATCGAATGGCAGTAGCGGCCGCTCCGCCATGGCGCCGTGTGGATTTACGGCTCGCGACACATCGCTCGCGCGCAGATTTTGGTAGCCTATACGAAGTCACTGCTCGACGCAAGCCGCCCACGATCAATCTAGAGGCAACGCCAGGTTCACGGTTGCTTGGACCATCAGAAAACGAGAGGCTCACGAGATGGATGCGATCGAACTACACCCGCATATCTGGCGTCGCTCGGATATGCCTGGTCGCGATATTCGCCATGTGGACAGCTCCTCGATCAATCGGTCGCGTCATCACACCACTTGCCACCGTCGGGTGCCTACCGATTATCGTCATGTCTCCGTTGGTCATGAGTGCGGACGTCATCCATTTGCTGGGTCAGCAGCACGAATTTTGGTTTTTCGTCGTCACGAGTGCCAACAACTGGATAATTGCATCGATCCTGTTTAACGACGCGCGAATCGCTGGGTGCGCGATGTGCTTTGCGATCAACGTGTTGGCTGTGCTGATGGACGCAAACTTTCGCACGATCATCCTCGCTGCGCGCACTGGACTTGCTTTCGTCCCAGCAATCCTTTGTATCATCCTTGCATGCACATTGAGGATTGTCGACATCGAGCCTGACCGATTCAAAGCGGTGATACCGGAAAACAAGATCCACTTCACCCTCGCGAACTGGTTCATCAACGTCAACGCAACGCTCGTCATCTTCCTCGTCAAGCAAACATATCATCGGCGGCGCGTCTTCACCAGCGAGTTCTTGCACGATCGTGTCATCCCATGCTCAACGATCCACTGGGATTTGGTACTGCGGCGAATGGCTTCAAACGACGAGAGCGACGTCAACAGAGTCAACACCTTCATGAGCATTGCAGCAACCGACAAAGACAACGAGGTTCTAAGGAGACCAAGCTTCCTTGTTGCCGGCAAGCCCACACCCGGTCCGCAGACGAACGAGCAAGAACATCAGCTCGACAAGGGAAAAGGCCGTGCCATCCAAACCATGCGAGTGATCACCCCGACGCTTGCGTTTTTGGACCTTCGTAACGCCTTCATACCCGCGTTGATGCCACCGTCCCGATTACGGCTCGTGACGGCTCTCGCCTTGTACACATGCGGAACTCTTGGTGTGTTCTTGGCTGCCTTCACGATGTATCTTCCCGCCCAACAAGTTCGTCGAGGCGCCGCGTTTGATGACGTGCTTGGTTTCTTAACGCTGCCCAAGGCGACGCTGACATTGGTGCCCGTCGGCTCGCTTGTGTGCACGACGGGCTTCATCGCGGCGTTCGTCGGCAGCTACCAGCGGGACATCTTACAGGCGCTTCGGCAGAACTTCGACTTCATGTTCACGTCGCTCCAGTTCCATCTCGGCTGCCTCTGCCTGGCCGACATGATGCACTGGGACATTCGATGCCTCGCTCTGCTGGCGTGGGACCTCTGGTTCCACTGGATCTTGCTCTGGGACGCGCTCGTGCCGGAGCTGCGCGACCGCTTCCGCTTCAAGAAGGCGTACGGCACGCCGGTGCTGCTGGGCATCATGCTCGGGCTCGCGTGGATCGTCTACTCGCTCTTCTTCAGCTCGTACGAGGCGCTCGACGACCGCACGCTGCTCACCGTCGCATGGGGGTCCTTCAACCTCACGCTCCGCACGTCCACGTTCCTCGTCGGGCGCCTCACGACGATCCTCACGTGGAGCCTGCGGCTCGTGTGGAAGGCGCTGCGGTCTCACGAGGACGACTTGCTCTTCATCCGCGGCCGAGTCGAGTACTTCACGCCGATGGACTTCTTCCCGCCCAGGGACGAGAAAGACGCGGCGCCGGGTCTAAACGCCGCACGGCGCCTAACGCGCCTCGCCTCGCGGCTTGTAGGTCGCCACGCCGCCGTCGCCGTCGACCCCCCACCCGCGGAGCCGGTCGTCGCGCCAGACACGAGTCGCTAGTTGCCCCATTTTCCACGTTTACCCAACTCTCCGAAAGACCATCACTCCTCTCCACCTTCGTGCAACATTTCAGAACCCAAACTTCAAATTCCTCACAGCTAAGTGCGGATTGACACCGTACTTGGTCACTAAGTACGAATCATGCCACCCACTGCCCCCCACGTTTCCCTGGAAAAGACGCCATTCCCTTGCCCCACAACCCAACGCACGTTCGTGCGCGCCACGACACACGCGTGCTGTGTGTGTGCGTGTCATTACCCGACCTCTGCTCCCCCCCTCCGCTCCGCTCCTCTCTCCTCTCCACTCCACGAGGAGGACGACGGGCAACAGGAGGACCGACCGGCTGAATCCCCGCTGCGTTAGACTGCGTGTGCGACTCGATCTTGGGCACGTCTAGGTGACGCATCTCCCTTTGTTTCCCGCGGGCGCTGCTGGAACGGCACGAAGGGACCCAACAGAGTCGCGGGGCGCTGACCACTCGCATACGCGCGCTTCCCAGGCTGGGAATCCCAGCGTTCAGACGCGCGAACGCAGGCGACGGGAGAAATCAGGCGCGACAGGAAGGGCCCCCTCTTGTCTACAAGGTCAAACCCAGGACTGTAGAGGCACCGGCGCCGTTCGCGCCGACCGCTTGAACCGGCGCAGAACGAGACGAGAAGCGAGCGATGCTGTTCAAGGTGCTGCGCGCCGAGAACCTGCCGGCGTCGGATCTCGGCGGCTCGAGCGACCCGTTCGTCAAGATCTTTTACGACGGCCGCGAGGTGGGCGTCACGCCGCGCGTCAAGCGCAACTTGAGCCCGCGCTGGGACTACGAAGTGGCGATGCCGCTCGTGCACGCTGGCTGGATGTACGTGATGCTCGAGGTCTGGGACCGCGACGAGCTCTCGACGAACGACCTACTGGGCGCGATGCGCGTGCCGTTCCCGGACTGGCGCCCGCACGTCGCCGAGTACCAGCGCCGCCTGAAGGAGCTCGAGGCCAAGCGCAGTGACCAACAACCGCCCAAGCACTCGATGGTCAAGGCGATGCACTCGGCGAGCCAGGTGCGGCTCGAGTCGACCGGCGAAGGCTTCAAGTCGCCGGCGCATGCGAGAGGCGCGGGCACGCCGACCACGACGCGCCGCTCGGGGAACGAACTGCACCGACGAAGCCGCTCGCTCAACTCGTTTGCGCAAGTCACGCGTACTGCGGACGACTCCGGGTCCGTGTTCGGCGGCCGCGCCTCGTCCGTGTCGACAGTCACAGCCTCAACGCCAACTGGGAGCTCGACAAGTGCAATGGCAGCAACCGCAAGTTCGACCTCCACGTCGAGCAACATCATGGACGTTATCAAGCCCGTATTGATTTGGTCGCTGCTCGTGAAGGGATCCACCGCGAAGGGACGAGTGCTCTGCGCCGTGCAGTTCGAGGAGCGAGACCTGAAATACTTTATCAACCTGCCGTACGGGACGAACATCCACGACATTTTCCTGCCGCAGAACCCGCGGTTCAAGCACGCGTACCATCACCTGCCGCGTAGCTGGCACCCGGATCTCAACGTTCGGCAACAGGAGCTCGCGGCCATGCACGCTGGAACTCCGAAGGACTGTCTGTTCCCTTGGAACGAGAAGCTTCTCCACATGGTCGAGGAAGTGACAGTTACCTTCCACGTGAACGAGTCCAATCAAGGCGTACTCGCGACGCTTGTGCTAACAAATTATCGGCTCTGGGTCGTGCCGTACCGTAAAGTCAAAGGTCTCGTCCACGAAGACGTTCACACAATCTCAATCGGGAAGATTCTCAAGGCCTCGATCTCGCAGCAAAAGCGCGGCAGCAACGCAGTGACGGTGCTGGAGCTGGAGAACATGGACGCAGGACATTACCACGTGACGTTGTCGCCGATCTCGCGACTGCGCGATTCCGTGCGCGATTATTCACGAGATGCGGAGGCGAAGCGGATCAAGCAACTGCACAACATCGTCGCGGAGATTGAATGGCTCAAGCTGGAGAACACGTTTTGTGCCCCGTACGACTTGAATCATCTGATCCTTGACGCAAAAGATGATAAGAGCCCGGAAGACATCGCGCGTTTCTACGAGCCACTGGAGCCCTCGAGCCCAGCACCCTTATCCAGCAGCAGTTCTGCAGTCTCAGCAAAAGCGCCGCCAGCACTGACGAGAGCTACAACGACGCAGTGCAACCCGAATGACCATTCCAGCACTGTCAACGAATTCGTGCTTCCAGCTGCGGGACCGGCTGTGAATATTTCTTCTCCTCCCGAGCGACCTCCTGCGCTACAACATCATGTCAGTGAGTCGACCATGCCAGTGGCAGGCAAGGAGTTGGTGAAGTCGTCGCCCAATCCTACTGGTCAGCAGACGATCATGAGGAGACGCATTCGATATGATGTAGAGGCAGAGTTCCGACGTCAAGGCGCGACAGACCACCCACGATGGCGCATGTGTCGCGCCAACTTCAAGTACGACTTATGCCCATCGTATCCAGCAATGATGATGGTGCCTGCAGCGCTTAGCGACGACGTGATTCGCGAAGCAGCTCGGTTTCGAAGCAAAAACCGGTTCCCAGCGCTGACCTGGGTGCATCCAAGGACCGGTGCCCCCTTGTGTCGAAGCAGTCAACCAAATACCGGGGTCCTACGAAGCAAAGATTCGAACGACAGAGACTTGATCTGGGCGATTCGCGATGCTGCGATTACGGCGGAGGCTGCGTGGCGCTCACCTGTTGCAACCCCGAAGAAGAGCAGCCTCCTCCACATCGTTGACGCTCGCCCAGAAATTAACGCGAAAAGCAATGCGCTCGCCGGCAAAGGACACGAGTCGGTCAAGCAATATGACAGAGACGGAGCTCCGACTGCGTCCATTACATTTATGGGGATCGACAATATCCACGCGGTCAGGAGCGCCTTCGACGGTCTCACACAAGCTCTCTACGAAGTGGAAGACTCGAATTTTTTCGGCGCTGTGCAGAAAAGTCACTGGTTGGAGTACGTCTGCGGTATTCTTCAAGGAGCGTCCGAAGTTGCGACTCACTTGGAGCGAGGAGATGCCGTTCTCGTGCACTGCAGTGATGGTTGGGACAGAACAGCACAGCTCGCATCTCTCGCACAGCTCATGCTGGATCCATACTTCCGTACGCTAGAAGGCTTCGCGGTTTTGATCGAGAAAGACTGGTGCTCATTTGGGCACATGTTCAAAAAGCGCTGTGGCCATCCAACATCCGACCAAACGTCACCGATTTTCCAACAGTTTCTCGATGGCGTGTACCAGCTGACGCTCCAGTTCCCGACACATTTTCAGTTCAACGAGCTGTTCCTCTCATCTATTGCGGATGCTGTGTATTCATCATGGTACGGAACATTCCAGATGAACTCGGAGCGCGAGCGGAAGACGTTCTTGTTGAATGTGCCGAGTGTGAGTGTATGGGACGTCATTCGAGCCTCGACGGACCAGTTTTTGAACCCACTCTTCAACGGTGGAGACGGCTATGGCGAAGGAAGCGGCGGGACTCGAATGGAAGCGATGCTTCCAGTCTGTCGCGTGCGTGTCATGCAACTCTGGTGCAGCCAGTATCAGAAGGCTATCAGCCACATGCGACTGCAGCAACGAGAATACGAGATGCTGCAGCTCATTCGCCAGCAAGAATCGGAGCTCTCTCGTGTGTATGCAGTCATCAATGCAAACCAACGGCTTGAGCTCCGAGCTATCCAGCTCCGAGCCGACATCTCGAGCATGGCGAGAAGCATGAACTTGGAGTACCCGGATTCCGAGTCGAACGGGCGAAACAGTGAGTGTGGCCGTAGCAGCACCACCGTCAGCGTGGCGAAATCGTCCCCGTCGCGCGGACCACCCGTCGGCAAACGAGCCACTGCCGTCTCGATGGACTTCCATGACATGAGTGGGGTTAGTGGAGGTTTACAGGCGGAAGCTCAGGCACGAGCTGCAAGCTTTGACGACACCAACGCTGAAGCTGAATCCCCTGCGTCTGCCGGAGCTGTGCCACAAGCTGGTACCCAGGGTCGACGGAAATCGATATCGCGATCGCGCAGCAATTCGATTCGGTTGAAGAACAGTCTACTCAGTATGATGGGCCACATTGCTGGCGGCTCCAACGACAAAACTGGACAGCAAGGACCGAATGAGAGCAACGCCCCGCCCAACAACCAGCACAATGGTCAAATTACACGCTCGCCGAGTCACAGCGCTCATCAGCAACATGTACAACTCAGTCAGCACGATGCTCTGAAAAAAAACGTCCACAACCTCGAGTCACAGCTAGCAAAACTGAACAATCAAGTGGCACGCAAGGAAGATGATGCGAAGCTCATGATGCGGCTGTTCCGCTGCTACAATTATAATCTTCCTGAGAGTGCACTCGCTGAACCCGAGAAGACTGCTTCGCCGGCGTCAAACGGGCAACAGCGCTCTAGCATGCGTCACCGCGGAAGCTTTGGTCGTGGTGGCGACCGCTTCCATTCACCGAGTGGGTTTTCTCCTTCGTCGTCTTCGTCACGTGGTTCCCCATCGCCGTCTGCCGGGCGTCGGAACACCCAACCGAGCCCGAACGAAGACAGCGACCGCCATTTCACACCTGGAAGTGCACCGCTCTTGACGACGAATAAAGTGATCACCAGTAGCTTCCGGAACCCACAGCCGCTGTGGGAGCGAGATGCCGATGCGCCGTGCTGCAAGCGATGCAAGAAGAAGTTCAAATCTGTCTACCGCAACCGCCACCACTGTCGCTGCTGTGGGTTCGTGTTCTGCGGCCGGTGCACGAGTAACCGCATGAATCTGCCCGAGTTCGGATACTATGACGTCGTTCGCGTTTGCAACAACTGCTACAACTCGGTCGATGATGGTTAGACGGTTTGCTTGTCAAGGTTTGGTGCGTTGAAGGACGAGTTCGCGATTCGCTCGGTGAGAGTAGACATTTTTGGGCGTTAATGCTGGCTTCAATGGAGCGCTTCGGAGGCCTTGCAGCTCAGTCGAATTTGGATTCCCAGTGATTTTTGACGCTGATCCAGGTGTGAAGCTAGAGCTTTTCAGGCGTGCTACCAGCTTCCTTGGAGCCCCTCTCCGACTGCTGTTCGGTTCGACAGTTCGAGACGCTGTCGGAAGAATCGCAAACGCTCTCTCGAAGTTTATGTGAGCGCGCAGTTTCTCTTCCCGCACGATTGACGGTGTAATATGCTCCGATAGAATCGGGAAGGCCCCGGTGTACTACCCAGAACAGTCATCAGATCACCTGACCAGAGTGGATAGCAAAGGCATCCAAGCGCGTACCCGTTCGGGACCGTATGCGCCAGGTCCACTCGTTGAGCCGACACGAGCATCCTCGTCTTCCGATGAAAAGCGAGGTGTGGGTGACTTCATCATCGTTGCTGTGTTCCCTTTCTTGTTAATCTGCAGGGCGAGGTCGCTTGCTTCGTTCACGTTGTATGTGGCATCGACAGCTGGGGGAATCGTTGGCGTCACATCACGATCGCTCCTATCCGGTACGTACAATGAGTGGACAGCGGTGTGGTTTTGACGGCAAACAGCTTCTTGGAACTGACTTACCTGTACAGCGATATGTTCTTGGTCTGAGCACGCGTCGCCATCGCGTTCCATTCGTCACGGAAGAGGGCTCCAGGGCCACGATGTGTTGCTTCATCTGCCCAAGAGTCGCATTGTCAGCAACTGTCCCCCAGTGATGGGTCGATGATTGCGACGTGACCCACCAAGAGCACCGTCGCTAAACGGTGTCGGCCGGAATGGAGTGTACTGCTCTTGCGCCCGCAGCGCGTCCTGCTCGCTGCGGTTGCGCATGCGCAACGGAAGCATCATCGACAGCGCAGCGGACGGGTGCATTGGGCCCTTAGGTATGCGCCTTTGACTGCAAATTGGACAGCGTGAAGGGATCCTTATGCTGGGGAAACTCTCCAAACGTCTGTGCGTCTATTAATTGTCATCGCTTGTCATGGAACCAGAGAAACCTCCATAGTGGAAATTGTTCAAATGTGACTGGGACCTCTGCTATGACGCGGTTAAGCCGGCAGAAGCAAGATTCGCAAGCGAATGATCGGAAAATCATTCCTTGTCTTTCGATGGTGAGGTCTTCTCTGTTGAGATACGCAGTTGTGACATACGCCCATAGGCTGGCTGGAAGAACGGATTCTTGTACTCGATCGCGCCTCGCAGCAGAACGAGCTCTTCCTCCGGCCGGAACCCAAGACGCCACGCGAGGCGACACGTCCAAAGCATGATCGTGGCCAGCCGATAGCCCATGAATGTGCCCGTGCTGACGACGATGGTGAAGAAGCCACGCAGAGAGCCCACATCGATCACTCGACTGTGAAGCACTCCTTTCTTCTCGAGTACGAGTCCGTACGCGATCACGAAGATAGCCAAGATGATGGCGAGCATGGCTGGTGTCGCGTGCCATTTTTTGAACCGAAGTTTGCGCTTGTACGTGGGCAGCAACGCGTCGGTGAGGATGGACCAGAGGAACCAAAGCGACCAGGAGATGAGATTGAGGCATCGGAAGTCCCAGTCGAGAAGGTCAGCGAGGCAGACGGTGGCCGATACGAACTGGAAGGTGGTGAACCAGAAGTCGAAGTTGTGGAGCAAGAGCGAGAGGAGATCGCGCTGGAAGTGTGCAGCGAAGAAGAGGCAGTACATGGATGTGCATACGAAGGAGAGAAGGCCGCAAGGGTACAGGAGATTTTGTGAGTGGTTGTCGAAGACGATGATGAGGAGGACGCCTGTTATGGCGGATACGAGTCCGACGATGCCGCAGAGAGTGAGAAGCGTGTAGGGGGCTAGTGGTATCCTGCGCTGTATGCAGATCGATGGCGCGAGCGTGCAGTTGGCGTCGACGGTGCTGCGTAGAAGTGGTACCACGCGGAAGTGCATGATCTTGCCCATACTCCGCATGAAGCTCGACCGAAGCCGACTTGTGCTTGCATGGCTAGATACTGGAAGCGCGTCCTGCTCGGTCACGCGGACCGAGGTGTGGAGGTTGGCGGCCATGTGACCAATGCTTCGGCTGCTGGCCACGCCAGTCGTCTTTGTGAATCGTTTGCTTCGAACGCTGAGCCTAGCACGGCACACAGCGAGTGGCACAAACGGAGGCCGGTGCTGCCAGAACACGTGGCGGCGCTTGTACGACTTGTTGATGATGAAGATGGCGAGCGTAAGCGACACGTTGGCCATGAAGTTGACTTGCGCGAGGTTCCAGTCTCGGCTCGGGGACGGCGGCAGTGACTTGTAGTACACAGTCTGATGGGAGGCAAAGAGACCAAGTGCCGTCGCACATACCGAGCTCAGCACGCCGGAGCGAGCCGTCTCCGATAGCGTGTACACGTCAGCATCGGAGCAGATCGTGACCTGGATCGACATGAACGTGAGGAAGGGGTATCCGAGGCGGATGTCCGGGCCGATCTGGATGGCGAAAAGTATCATGCCGATGGTGTTGAGGACGGTCGTGAACCAGAACTCGTACTGGGTGATGAGCATGCGTAGAATGGGCGCGCTGAGCAGGAGCATCGTGGCGAAGAGCTTGGGCAGGGCACATAACAGCAGCGGAAGCACGAGCACTTGGCCGATTGTCATGGGAAGGAACCAGGATGTGACTGCGATAAGGCGGGCGGTGTTTGAAAGTCGAGTGAGGAAGACACGGTGGGACGAGTACACCGTGATGAGTGCCTCGTTGACTTTTGGACCGAATGCGAGCAGCGTCAGCGTCACGGGAATCTCAAGACGAGGGAGCGGTCGCGTCGATTTAAGCTCGTAGAGCCGGGCGGTGAGCGTGGAGTCGGTTCGAACGCGGCTGGTCGGAATGGAAGGGTTCACGGCCATGGTTCGTAGTGATCAGCTGCACGAGTGAAAGAAGAATGCCGGGGATGTGACAGCTCGAGAATTGGCGTGAGACACATCCTTGGCGCTTGGAACCATACGAGCCCCCTTTGATGGTGAAGAAGAACCTGATGAGTCGTGTCAGAACAACAGGTCCTCCCGTTACACAAGTTACTTGGAGTCATGGCGCGCCCCGAATACGTCTTGTGAGCCAGGAGGGAGCTCCAAACTTGCATTGAATCCAACTATTTCGGGAATTTGAGGACAATCAAGGGAGAGCGCCTTCGATTCTTATGAGACGTAGAACCAGACGCTGTTCAGAGTCACGATTCTCGCAGGGAACGCTCCACCAAATCCAATAAGGTGTACCCTTTATGGATGCTGCATTTGCTTCTTCATGAACACATCCCAGATTTCGGAGCACTCATTCGTGACCCACTCCACGGCCTGCTCCCGCGATACAACTCGATCACCTCCAACTGAAAGGCGCATGTAACACACAAGCTGAACAAACGCCACGGTGCTTGAGCAAGATAGAAGACAGTTGACGCACCAGACGACCGATATGTGTGACACACTCTCGTAGAAGCCAACCAAAAAGCTGCTCTTCTTGACGCACCGCGTCAGCGAGATCCTCTGAAGCCTCCGTAGATCTTGTGCTTAACGCCGGTCTGCCGACTTGTGTGGCGCTGATGAATAGCAACGGCGCTCCGATGGTCTTAGCCCGCCACGCAGAACGCGGGCGACGTCGAAACTATTGCCGTGCTCCATTTCTTACGGATGTGAGGCCAGGTCATGGTCTTAGCACCCAGGGAGCGAGATTCCCCGGCCTGCGATTCATCAGATCATCACTTCCCGACTTCATTCACGTGTTTTGTTCTAGTGGATTAATCGGTTGTGACATACGCCCGTAGACAGGCTGGAAGAACGGATTCTTGTACTCGATCGCGCCTCGCAGCAGAACGAGCTCTTCTTCCGGCCGGAACCCAAGACGCCACGCAAGGCGACACGTCCAAAGC
>JAMFLL010000436.1:0-37766 GCA_027475725.1 Pythium rhizo-oryzae
GTCGATCGCGAGCTCGCTGATGCCTTCCGGGGGCGAGTAGGGAGCCATCGTCAACGAAAGGAAATGGATGGGGGGAGGAGGGGAAGGAGGGGTCGAGGCAGGTGCCGACTTGGAAGAGGGGAAATTTCAAAATGAGCCTCCGGGGCGGTGGCTGCGGCCGGCGGCCGCGCGGCCCGAGGCCAACCAAATCCACACCCCAGCCACACAGGCCGAGCGAAAAGCCACAGCCAGCCAACCCAAGTGACGCAGAGAGGGAGGGAGGAGTGGGAAAGGGGGTTTCGCGACACGGCTCCTCCCTTCTTTCCGCTCTCCCCCCTCTCGCTCGGCGTCCAACTGCGTGCGTGTGTGGTTGGGGTGGGCTGGAAAGAAAACTACGACGGTAAACTACCGGATGGAAACTTTCGCGTGGTCACCAAGAAAAAAACGAGAAGGGAAGGGAAACAAACACCCGTCATCACGCGGCGGCACGAACACACCACCAGCGGACAAAAGCCGACTTGACACTGCGAGAGAAGATTCACGCCGTCGGCGGAATGCATGATGAGGCGGGTAAGATTTCAAAAATGTGGGAAACGGGAACAAAAGGTTTGCGCCCCGTCGCTCAACCCAGTCTTCCGCGGGGCAGCCAACTCACTTGTCTTCTGTATGGTTTGACGCAAAAGGGGTAGGGCTCGCAGCCTCACTGAATCTAGCCGAACTGGGACTGTGCGTGCTGAGTTTGACGATGAAACCAGGCCCAAAAAACTGGGAGAGCATGTCACAATGCGGCGACAGCTTTGTTAGGTACCACTGCTGAGGACGGAGAGAGGTGGACTGGCTCTTCTTTGGCGTCGATCGCGCCAGGTTTTTGGAGGTCCAGCCATTTTTCTGCCCTGCTGCCAAGACAACCAACAGCTCGCAGATTCCAGCATCAGATCCAGGAACCAAAAACTAAAAATCTATCCGTTGGGAACAAATCGAGATTCATCGGAGCGAACAGGGTGGTGGAATAAGTGCCAGTTCGATCCGTTGGAAATTTGATAGGTCAGAGCTTTGCGCATCGCCCTTCTTGAGACGCGCGGCATGTCTAGAGACGTTTCATTCTCCGGGCAATCCTGAACAGTCATTCGCGTGCGTGGCCGGCTAGTTCAGGTTTGTCTCTTGGAGAGCACAACTCCGCCAGCCGTTGGTTTCCCAATGAAGCCACAAAACGATTGGCTGATGGCTTCGTAGGAATTTTCTCAAAAATGACGCGTATCTTACAGGTCGAAACGGTTTTGAGTTCAAAGTTGTCTACCCCTACCCCTAGAACACCTTCAGAAGTTTGCAAACTGTGCTCCCATCTATTTGAGCAGGTAGGTGGAGAATGAGGGGTGCCGAGTTGCTGGACGATGCCTTGCAGACGACAAGAACGACGACAGCCTCATCGCGCGTGCGTGCGCAACATCCGCTACAGTTCAGATCATTCCTCACGCTCCGTTCGCACTGACGAATGTGCAGTGCAACGACAGCTCTAGTGGATTCTCCGTCTTCTCTTTCCACGAGTTTTGGTTAAATTTCCGTAGGGGTAGTGCTTCAACTCATCCTCCGGACTGGGATGATGTAGAGCCAGCAAACCACCATATCCTCTAAACTGAGAGCAGAGGACGACGTTGAACACACGAGATTGAAGTATGGACGCTTGCAGTTGAAACCCTCGTATATATAGACGTCCATGGAGCTGTCAATTCGGCTGCGTTGGTCCGTCACTGGCGTTTCGTTTCAAGTTGCGGCAAAGTATCCATTCTGCACATATAAAGTCATAGAGGTCTAGTACGTGGCCAACACGTCACTCATGCCCTTTCGTCGTTTGTGCAGATCTGATTGGAGCCAGACCATGCGTGTCACGCGACGGTTGGTGTGAGATCCATCACCCAATAACCCAAGATTCGGGGTGCAGCCCCGAAAAGCCACGCTGACTAGCCCTGGGATGGTGTGGCTGGGGGGCCATCTCACGGCAACCCGAGCAAGTCTGTGAGCGCGGAGAGGAGCGCAACCGCCTGTCGAGGGCAGAGAAGGGTGATGGTGACGGAGGATGAGGGCGCCGCTCGCCTCCCCTCTCGCTTTCCTCTCCCCCGTTGCCTGCCAAGCCCTTCAGCCGGATGGGCCGTGCGTCGCTGGCGGGACACTTCTCCGCCACCAATCCACGGGGCGGCCGCCCCAAACAAAACCATCTTGGTTCTCAATATGAAACTACTGTACACTACGAGGCCGCTTGGCGTGCGCTGCACCAACGGATACGTGCCGGTATGTCTGGCGTTTCCTCCAGCAGACAAGCGCCAACGACCGGCATCCAGCCTTTGTGCTCACGGCACAAACACTGGTTTCTGGAGCTGGCAGCACGCTGGTCCACTTCTCAACATTGCTGGACTTCCTACCACGCAGACAATCAAGGTATGTTGTCAAAATCGTGAAAAAATGTGAGCCATCGGGTGAGCCACAACAAAACTGCTACGTACAGAACTGTGCCGTGTTGGGACTGCCCTTGAACGAACATCCGTGTTAAAAATGCGATCACACAACCCGACGGCAACTCGTCCTGGTCTTGATGCGTGTTGTGTGCTCGGTACCGCTTCTTTGGTCCGCTGTGGTCGCCCGCCCATCGAAATTCTATGTAAAACAGTCCTGCGTTCGTTGGATCGTGCTCTTCTCGTACCGGTGTTAGCTGTCTCACGTGCCAAGTACCGGAATACGTACTCTCCGTCCTTCGAGTCCGTAGGGTCGGATCTGTTCCACTCCAGCCGGGAGCGTGAGCACTTCCAGCTGACCAACCGATGAACGGTGGTCGTGGGACGCTCCGGACGTCGCCACCGGTAAACTGGACCCGCTTGACGGGTGCTGGCGCGTCGCAGGACCGCCCTTTCCCGTGGTTCGAGCCGATCGTCTGGTTGTTCGGTCGGCGCTGTCCACAATCGCATCTCCGGTCGTCTCGGCAGGCTGCGTGGCGCGCCGTGGATCGGAAAAGCGCCGACTAGTCAGGAAAAATAAAAAAATAAAATACCGAACCCACACCTCCCACAATTTGTCGGGCACGCACCGTCGGCGCTAAAACAGCAGCACGGTCGAACAGCGACGTGGCCTTGCCTTCGTTGGTTGGCTGGACGATATCGTCATCATCGCCTGGACAAAACACGAGCGTCGTCACAGAGGGTGTCACCGCCGGGCCGCAGTGCTGAGGAGTTGCTTTATTTCAGTTGATTTCTTGACCGCCGAGACTAGCGATGCCGATGGCTCGACTTCCGAGCAACGCTCCGAACTGGCCACAGTGCCTGCCTCACTGCGGAGGGTTCAGCTTCTTCGTCGTGGAGATCGGAGACGTCTGCGTGTCACGCGCGGCCGCCAACGTTTCGACAGCCACCCACGGTGCCTTTGCCGTCGCGCCCTCGAGATCAAAATTGGGCGCGCGGACGCCGACGCCGGGGTGCGTGCTCATGGGGACAAACGACGTGTCGGTCGGTGCCTGAGACGGCGTCCACGTGCACGGCAGGAGCGAACCGAACACGAGGTGCTGGATCACGGGGAACTTCTTGAGCACTTCACCTTCGTACAGCTTGAGCATGCCGCCGGTGATCTTCTCCCACGACGGGAGCGCGCTGATGTCGTTCAGCATCGGCGATGTCTCGGCAAAGGGCGAACCGGACTTGACTTCCTTGATGAACTTGATAGCGTCAAAATACAGATAATCTTGACAGTGGTTCTGGAGGACAGCGTCGTCATGGATCGATTCAGGCACGAACTCATGTTGGCCTACACACATTTGTGATCCTGGTGAATGTGCAGCCCATTAACACACAGCTACGATAGCGTGCACGTACCGATCAGCTGGGCAGCGCCAAAGTAAAACGGCAGGCAGTGGTAGTCGTCGAGGCCCCACACGCCATGCGATCCAGCTGGCTCGAGCATATAGATCTTCTGCAGTCGCCGCATGAGCGCCAAATATGCCGTAAACACACGCAGCACCATGGCAGGAAAGTCTTCTTGCTTCAGAAACCCGATCTTGTGGAGGCACACTGAACGAGTCGCACACATGAACAAATACGACGAGCCAAGCCCAGAATGAGCAACCCACACATAACTGACAACGGCGATACATGCACTTACCAAGCCAAACAATGAAGCTCGTCTCGTGACCAGTGCCGTAGTCAATGCGGACACGGTTCCCGAAGCTCTCGTTAAAGTACGCCATAAGCTCGATGATCGCACCGTGAAGCTCTGTCGGGAGCAGCTCTTCGTGCAGCGCCTTCGACCGCTGATGAAAAATTAAAACAAAGATGATTATAAGGCACAAACAAAATGCAACGACCCGTCAAAGTTCCCACACACCTCCGTGATGCGATCGTAGAATGTGCGGAAGGCCTTGTTACCGAACCGCATTGGCTGTTGGATCGGCGGGATCTCGTCGATCCACGAGTTGACCTCGCGCAGCATGGCCACTGCCTTCTCCACATTCTGCTCACCCACATCCACACACACGATTAAGTGGAAACGCCCAACATCCACTCGCCGGCGGCAACCGTAAAACCGCAACGTACGGGAGACACCTTGTACTCGCCCGAGATGCGCAGCCCACGCACGCTCTCGTTCAGGTGCTTGACAAACACCAGGATCATCTCATACGGCTACCAGCGGCAAACAGTCACCCGAAAGTTCGTCAGTTATAATCGCCCGAGGCCCGCAGCGCCGTCCACACGCGCGGCGCGCGCGTCCGCACCTTGGAGCCCACGAAGCTGCGCAGGTCGCGCTCCGCGAAGATCGCGCGCGCCGGCTCTCGGTACGCGGGCGTCGCCATGGTCGGGGGGTCTCGTCGATCACGGCGGAGAGCCTGTGCGGTCGGGGGGAGCGGAGGAGGAAGCGAAACGCGCGGTGTCTCGGGAATCGCGATTGAAGAACCTGCGGAGAGCGACAAGGCACGCGCCCACATGCATGCCTTTCCACTAAGTTCGCAATTTTAACAAGATAAGTTCGATGCAACCAGTTCGACGGTTTCGCGGTTCGCAAAGTGCGCATAAAGTTCGCATTGGTTCTCCGCACTTCACGGGACGCTAGAGTCTGTGGCGGTGCGCGTAATGGTGCGGGTACTTGGCGACGTGCTCCATGAGCTCGCGCTCTTGCTCCTGTGTACGCACACACGTTGATTCCGTCAATTAGTGCCCACGCCGTTGGTTGTGCCGGTCGCGCTCACTCGAGACGTAGGGTCAGACGAACCTGGAGGTTGGGCGGCTTCTTGTCCAGCACGTCGTCGAACATAGTCTCGAGCGCTGGCAGCGGCTTCTTCTCGCCGATCGCGAGCGCCTCCATCACGGTCTCGCGCGCTTGTTGGCGCAGCGCTTGGTCCTGTTGCTCCGTGAGCCACCCATGGCGCTGCGTTGCGGTGCAGAAGGCCCCCGTTAGTCCCGTGCAAACCAATCGTTGGATGCATCGCCACACGCACCATCAAATAGCGCTTGGTGCGGTCGATCGGGTTGCGCTCCTCGGTCCACAGGCGCATCTCCTCCGCGTCGCGGTAGAGCGTCGAGTCGTCGGACGTCGAGTGGTGGCCCTGGCGGTACGTCATGGTCTCGAGCAGCACAGGCCGGTTGTGCTCGCGGATGAACGCGCGGGCGCGGCGCGTCGCCTCGTGGACCGCGACCACGTCGTTGCCGTCGACGCGCATGCTCGCAATGCCGTAGGCGCTGCCGCGCGCCGCGACGCCGTCGCTGCGGTACTGCTCGTGCGTCGGCGTGCTGATCGCGTAGCCGTTGTTGCGGCAAACGAACAGCACGGGACACTCCTTCGTGGCCGCAAAGTTGAGTGCCGCGTGGGTGTCGCCCTCGCTAGACGCGCCGTCTCCAAAATAAGTGACTGCGATGCGGTCCTCCTTGGCCAGCTTGAAACCGTACGCCGCGCCCACGGCCTAGGGTACACGCAAACGCACATAATCAGCAGAGGTCTTCCGAGCGCATTGGCGTCGTCTGTGTGTTCGTACATGGGGGATCTGTGTGGCGAGCGGCGACGAGATGGTCTGGAAGTTGAGTCGCTTGGAGCCGTAGTGCATGGGCGTCTGGCGGCCGCGCGTGTGGCCGTCGACGTTGCAGTAGCACTGGTCCACGAAGTCCTGCACCGAGTAGCCGCGCCACATGAGCACGCCAGGCTCGCGGTACTGGCCAAACACCATGTCCTCTGTCGCCACATGCGAGCAACGCGTCGTAAGTGAAACGCATCAGACACCAATCGTCGTGGAAGTGGAAGCCGCACCTGGAGAAAGCGCCGACGCCGTGCCGAACTGGACGGCCTCTTCGCCCAGTGCAGTCGCATAAAACGAAATGCGTCCCTGCCGCTGCGCGTCGTACATCAAATGGTCCATAGTCTACACATTCATGCGAAGAACATGTGAGTAACCACATCCTACCTATCGACTGGTATCTAGTACACGTACGTTGAGCTGCACCATGTTGGTGTACAGCTGCTTCATGAGCGCCTCACCAAGCATGGGATCCTCGGCGCCGCGTACGATCTCTCCATTCTCACCCACGACTGGGATGCCGAGCGCAAGCGACATGCCGCACACACCGTCCATGAGAAATCAATCACCATGCACTCACTACGCGCATCCCATCGCACCTCGAAAGCAAGACATGGGAGGATCGTGGATCGGGTCGCGAAACTCGAGCTGGCCCGACAGCGGCATGTTTGTGCCCGGGAAGTCGCCTAACTCGCGCCGCGCGTTAGTCCTCTCGCCTGTGTGTGCGTTGTATGCTGTTGTCTCACCGAGTGAGGCGTCGACCGCCGTCGACAGCGCGCGGCGCCCTCGAGCTACCGGGCGTGAGATTGCTGCAGCGCCGCGCACGACGCGCGCCAAGCTCCGCGCGGCCATGGGCATCCGAATGATCGCGAGGGAGATATGGGCAGAGTGACTCAGGAGTCGGAAGAGGCGCTGGTTCTACGGTACAATGCAGCGCTTGACGCGGATCATGTGCAGTCGGGGGATACGACGGCAGGGCGCTGCCATCTCATCGCAACGACTGCACGATTGCACAAACAGATCCCGGCCAACTTCAACTCGGAGAAATGGCAAATCAAGGTGGAAAGGCACACTCATCTGGTGCATGGCAACCCTCTAATGGCGCAATTATGTATGGTAACACCCTGTTTTGAGAACCCTTTCATGGAATATGTGATTTGTGACAAGATCGCAAGCTTCGACCCGACAGGTACGCCAGCTACACTTGGATGGCGTCGAAGACGAACGCCGGCACAAGGCTATCGAGGAAGCTGCGTTCGATCTTCGCGCAGCGTGCGAATTCGAGCATGAAAATGAGCGTGTTCACGACCTCCACGGGCAGCTCCGCACTGCCAGGTTTGCCCTTGGCGGCCGGGCCGTTGCCTTGCTCCTTGGCGAAAATGTCGTTGACCTTTGTGCGCACGTATTGGCCGAGGTACGCGAGGAACTTCTCCGTGTACGAAGGGTGAAATTGCTTGAAGATGGTCAAAATACCGAGAAGTAGCGGCTCACCGTCGATCGGATTCTTGCCCACGCGAGCGAGTGCACCAAAGTTGCGGTCGTACTGCAGCTTCGGCATGTATGCGACCACGAACAGCATGCAGAGCACGGCAAGTCCGTCCAGCGGCGCATCCACTGTGATGTAGATCTTCTGGAAAGGATCGTTCGCACCAATGTTCTCGAGATACTTGTTGAGCTCGACGAGAATCGGGTTCCCGTCAGATCCTGGGTACGGTTTAGTCTTTGGGTCACGGTAGTGGGCACGAATATCGTTGAGCAACGATTGGTTCAGCGTGTCCAGTGTGCCTGAGAGCAGATTGGCGTCAAGGCGACTCGAGAAGGACAGCTCGCTAGAGATCTGTCGACGAATGAGAGCCGCCTGGCCGATGATGAGCACAGCCTTCAGCAGCTTACTCATGATCTTCTCCACTTTCTTTAACGCCGCGTCGTACAACCGGCTTGAGTGTTCTGGAATCTTCCACTCTGGCTGAAGAGCGGTGGCGACTTGATCCAGCAACGTGTAGTACGGCGTCACCGCCGTGCCCCAGAACTTCACCAGGTTGTTCAATGTGTGCACGATGCGGAAAGAAAGCATACGGTCCAGGCCGGCAAGTCCAAGCAAACCGACGCTCTTGTGAAGCACAGAGAATGCACTGATACCGCACACTTCGACACCGTCTTCAGAGAACCAGCCGATGCACTGAGGCGAGTACACAGTCGTGTGCGGGTCGGTCATGATGAACAAAGCATGCATGAGGCGCCCCATGAAATTGACGCTCATTTCACCAGGAGGAGGCTGGAAGCGAGGAATTGGGATCGCTCGGCTCTGGTACTGCGAGGCACGATCGTACACTTTCTTCTTGAGATACCGGTTGCACTCTTGCTCGACGTTGTAATTGATGATGCGCGACAGCTCCTCATGCCACATCCGCAGACCGTAGATGTTAACGTAGTCTTGGATGTACTCAAATGACAGCCGGTATGCGTTCAGTGTCGACGCCAACTCCACAAAAATGTTGTGGCACTCTTCTGATGTGTTCTTCTCGAACATAAGCGTATCGTGGAACGCCTTCGACACGCGGTATACGAGCTCTTTGCGCAGCCCGTCTTCAAGAACTTGACGAGGGTCAACCTCGATGATGCCGAGCAGGGTGCGCTTCATCGCAAGAATGCCTTCCGTGTACTTGGACACTTCATTCGTGGCTCGTGCAAGTCGGTAGCGTTCATTCAGCTGGGCATGGTTCTTGAGCAGCGTGTTCTCAAACTTGACCGGAATGGGTTGCATGTGGTCCGTCTGAAGTTTGATAATTCCCGCCAGGATACGGAACACGCTCTGCGGAATAACCTCCATCACCCGGCGAACGTAGTCGACCAGTTCTCCCGAGTAGTACTCAGCAACAGAGATGACGTCCTCCGAGCCGCACTGGTGGATACGAGTGAGTGGTACGTCCAAGATCGAAGCGAGCTTGAGGAATACAGCCCGCAATAGAATCACCGACGACGGATCGTTCTTCACGCGCTGGTGAAGAATGTTCATGAAGTCGTTGATGATATCCCACGCGTAGGAAAGGTCAGACACGTTCTCAATAATCGCCATGACTTCGTCGCGGATGCGCACTGTGCGCACCATCTCCGTGAGAAACTCGCGGGATTCTTCCAAGTAAGCCTTGACCTGCAAGTTCGTGTCAATCTGGTCAAACTGCTCAACGTGGCCAAGCGCTTCGATCAATCGCTTGATGCGGCGGCCTGCTTTGACGTGGTCGATGTAGTCAAGCGAGTTCACTTTCTCCGACAGGTCCTTGAACCAGCTCATCAGGTCTTCGTTGCGCTCGACACGGGTGAGCGGCTTCTCGCCCGAGAAGTACTCGCTCAGTTCGACCATGCGCTCCGACGTTTCCTTCATGCACCGCTGCCAGCGCTCTTCTTTCGTGTCCAATAGCAACTCAAACATTTGCTTCAACTTCCACTCGAGTTGGGATGCCTTCAACAGCAGCGTGATGAGCTTGTCCGGGTCAGTACCACGATCAAATATTTCGCGTTGTTCCTTGGAGTTGTTCATCATTGGGATAACCGGCTGGATACGGCTGTGGAGCAATGTCCATCGGATCGTCACGTTCGCGTGGCGAATACAGTTGAGTAGCGGGTCCAGATTCTCGAGCACATATTGGTCCGTCAGCACACCTTCAGTGAGAAAGTAGTTGAGCTCATCGATCGATTTGTGCGTCTGCTGGGCCTTCTTCTTGGTGATGTGAGCAATGTTGGATGGGTCCAGCGTGTTCGCAAGCGCGAGCCGAGCCGCCGGGTACGCCGCCCACTCCATGGACAGATCGGCGACGGCGCCCATGTAGGTCGTAATGATAAAATTGTCGTTGAAGTGGCGATCGACAATCTCACGCATGCTGGCCTTTTCGTGGATCAAAATGTCCGGCGCAAAGTAGAGGATCACAAACAGCATCGACGCCTGCGCGGCGAGGCGCGTGCTTCGATGGTTGCGGTGCGGGAAGCTCGGCTCCTGCAGGTACACGTCGTCGGACTGAAGCTTGCCGATCACCATGCTCACAACCTCCTCTGGCGGCGGGAAGCGCTTGAAGTACCGCTCTGGGTACTGTGGCGGCTTGGGCTGTCCGGGCAGGTACCCGGTGACACGGCAGAGCTTGCACACTTCGTCAATGTTCTCAAGGGCAGACTCGCCTTTGCTTCGATAGAACGCGATGACCATCTTCTCACGGGTCGGACCCGGGATCTTGCGGTCTAGCAGCAGCAAGATCACGCCGTACAGATACAGTGCCTCGCTCATGAGCTGCGCGCCGTCCGTGTCGAGCAGAATGTTGGCCAGCGTGTGCTGGATGAAGAAGCCCTTCTCCAAATCGTCGAGGAACTTGAGGTAGTCGCTAATGTACTGTGCCATGAAAAATGATCTGATCAGTGTGATAGCTCATCGTAACCCGCTTCGGCGAGCTGGACATTGCGCGCACCGTGTACACTCCCTCAAAGAGCTGATAGAAGCGGTCAAGAATGTCCGCGTGGTTGTTCATGAATTCATCGTCCACGTCGAGCAATTCCTATCAAAAGGTACGAATGAGCCCATCTCCACACAGGCAACCAACCGCTTTCTCGCGTATCCGTGTCGAACACGCGTACCGTGTTGCTGTTGACCATGTTCTCGAAGTCCTCGGGGCTCTTGAGGTAGGCAAAGTCGAAGAGGATATTGAGGTACTTGAGCTGCTCCGGGTCTTCCACATGGGACGGCCCGACAAACACGCTGCACACACACACACCATCATAGAGCGAACAAGAACGCACGCGCGAAGACTGGTCAGCAGCGACACCAGAAAAACGACCGACATGTCGCTCGGCTAGGGGGGATCGTTGGACACCTACCCGGGAATGTTCTGCGAGAGGCGCAGCAGCTCGGCGATGATGGCGCTGCCGCGGCTAACGAGCCGCAGGAGCGTCTGGCCGCAGTCGTTCTCCGGCGCGAGGAACTCCATCGGGACGACGTGGCGCGCTGGAGCGGGGGGCGGGGAGGCGTAGGACTCGCTTCTCTTTCTCTCGCTTTCTTTTTGTGGGGAAGCACACCTAGAACATGTTCAATTCATAGTGTGGTGCACACAAAGTGATCGTCGTACTTTCTATTTCAGCCAATGGAAATGGAAGGATGGACATGTATTCGTTTTTCATTGGCTATAATAAAGGGCGGTCGTCATGTTGATGTTCCCGACCGACCGGATCTGGTGGCTCATCAAGCCAGAGGATCTCGTGAAAATGAGCTTTGGGGGTGGAACTGCGTTTCGTTCATAAATATGTTGGTCGGCCCTGGCAAAAGGTGCCCTATCTTCGCGGGCAAATTAGTCCACACTTAGTGGCGGCGTTGAGGCTGCTGCTGTCGCTGGTCGCCGTCAAGCGGAAGGTCGAGCGTCCACTCGTCGGACGGGGCTGCAAGGCGAGCCCCAAGCTGCTTGATCTGCTTGAGTCGCTCTTCACAGTTCATCGTGAAACCGAGCTGCTCCTGATGAAATGCGTGGCACGCGAGATTCGCGTTCAGCGCGGTCTGGCGCACGCAGGCCGCGACGATCGCGGTCGGGATGATCTGCGTACCGTAGAGCGGCCCGAAAGGCGCAATCCCCGGTTTGCACTTGACCTGTGTGCGGTATTCGAGTTCACTCAGCGGCTGCACAATGATGTGGACATCGTTGAACTGACCCGAGAACGTCTGTACATCGTACTCCTCATCACATTCCTGCACAAGAAACAATCAGAAAACGCGTACTCGTACAAGCCGCGGAGAGATAGAGAAGCATCGTACCTTGAACACGATGTGGACGAAATCGTTCCCAATGTGACGCTTTTTCTTCATTGTCGCGGCAGAGCCTTTTCGGTCGCTGCGTGTTGGCGCGTCGGTTGCAGAGGCTAGCTCCTTCTCGATCTCTTCGTGCGAAGTCATCATTGTTGCAACATGAAACACCATCTATAAGGCCCATCACACAGCTCCAGTTGTCAGCAAAAAAAAAAACGGGTGCCTTCTAGCGCGTTGGCATGGATTTCGTACCTGCAGCGAATGACTGCGATAAAGGAGCATGCACTTGCCGTCGTTCTGGCCGCTGGATGTATCCATACCCCCAGTGTATCCACGAAGTCCCTCGAGTTGGGTCACCGTGCCTAGGGCCCGTAAGAATTGAAGGTACCGAAGCGAGCCGCCGAACCCTCCCAAGATCTCGACTTCGGCTTTGCGTTTGTTGTTACGCACGTACAGAACGCCGACTTTATGCGTCTCGAACTCGGGTGTTCGGTCAAGTACGTTGAGACCCAGCCCGAGCGCTGGTCCATCCACCATAAGCTGCGGGCGATCCTCCACTCCCAAGTCGAATAGCTGCATCATCAGAAACACTGGGTCGAAGCATCGAGCCGCAGGAGTGGAGGGATTCAAGCAATCCACGGATTCCGGCTCGTGGTTACTGGAAGATGGTTCTTTCTGGGACGCCGTCAGCAACATTTCGGACTGCTCCTCGCTTGGTTCGATCCGCGATAATGCGGACTGAAGCTCCTCTGTCCCAGCGTTTGCATCCGGCAGCTGGACAGAGGCTTCGGCTTGCGTGGGCTCCGAATGCTCGCCTATAGTCTGCGGCGATCCATCTCCTTGATCAGGCTCGGCACTCTCGTGGACGGGATCATTCAGAAGCATGTGTTCCATTGCGGCGGATGTACCATCGCCCTCAGTGGGCGATGGCTCACAAAAGAACGATGGTGAACCACCAATCCCATCGTACGCTGGTAGCGGAGGTACAGGCAAGTGTGGGGGAATTCCTGGATATTCGGTGCGTTTTGCAGGTGGCAGCGGCGTCAAACGAGCAGCAGCAGATTTGGCCTTTCGCCGATTCGAATCGGCTACAATCAAATCCTTCACAGCACGAGATTGGAGCGGTGGTTTGGAGGGTTGTGGGCGATCATTCGCAACAATATTGCTACAAGGCTCAAGGTCGGCATCCTTCGCAATGACATCAGCCGCGGGCTGTTCTTGAGTGGTACTCTGCAGCTTCGTTGAACTATTCGTCTTCCGGGGGATGTTCTTCACAGAATTCCGATCTGCCGCCGCACTCTCGGGGTCAGAGATGTAGTCTTGTCGCATCGCTAAATTCCAGCGAGAAGTTGAACTTGGACGACGAACGGTGAGGAGAGAGGGCTCGTTCGAACGAACTTCAATCGTCACTATCGTGTTCCGGTACACCCAGGATCGCCGAGTGGTATCTTGCTTGTTGTTGTCCGTGTCTTGATCCTTGATGTCTGCGTTGACAATCCGCAATGCTGGCGCAAGCACCAGGTCGGATCGAGATAAAGCAAAGCACATGAGAAAATCGACTGCCGCCTCCGCGAGCGCGAGCGTGTGACTTGTGATCGCTGACGATATAGCCTCTCGGAGCATGGGCAGCACCCGAGATGCCAAGGAGATGCGGTGCTCCTTCTCGTCACACCGAAAGACAACCTCGCACAGAATGCGATACGCGAGATATGTCGTAGCTTTGTCGATGTGTCGGCGAAATGAAATGATCACTAAATCTTCGATGATGCGAGACTTGTGCTGGACCCGCATTGCCACGGTTGGTGTGCTCACCACTAAATTGCCAACCATCTCCAACACTGCAGCATATCCATCACTCCTGAACGATCCATCGGGTGTGAAGAAGCAGGACTTGGAGCTTTGTAGCAGCATATCGAGTCGCGCAGACACGACGTCAGGGACGATATGGCCGAGAAGGCTAATGGAGTTTGTGGCTGTGTGCAGTAGAGTAAACTCTGCCTCGAAGACGAGACGCAGACAGCGAAGCAGCAGGTCTTTTTCTTGGCGCGCAGCAGCCATCATGGCAGAATCTGATGATCGTCTGTCTCTACCGCCCAGTCCATGTGAAGAAGCCGTTAAAGCACCGAACAGACTTGAATGGTGCGCGCTTGACTGCAATTTCGATAGCATGCGAGAAGTGAAAGCGACTTGAGGGGACACGGGCTTGACATCAGCGAAACTTGTCGGGCCAAGCCCACTGGCTTGTGCTGATGTTTGAGAGGTTGTATCATCCACGCTTCCTGTAACCGAACTGCCTCGCTGGGAGCTGTTTGACCGTACTCTTGATGGCCATATCCAGGCAGATGCACTGTGCGTTGAGCTGCACTCTTGCTCCTCCCCTGCGGCTGTGAGGATGTCGTGTTCGGAGATTAGAAGCTGGGTATCGATCGCGCCAACAACACAAATCATGAGATGGTGGCGAGCTCGTGCGTTTAGTTCGCCGATATAGCTGACAAATAACTCGAGAAGCTGCAATCCCATCGTGGTGAACCGAATCTTGCATAGCAACGCTGCTGCTTCACGGAAATTTGACTTGACCTCCAATAGATTAACACGTACTGACGCGTTACTGCGCGTTGGTCGCTGCCCACTGCCACCTGTGCCCGCTGGATCCTGTCCCACATCAGTGGTACGATGGATCGATGCATCTTGTGGTGCCAGTTCTGTCTCGAGCTCAGCCAACACCACCTTCAATTCGTCCGGAATTGCAGCACGCCCAAAGGCCTCGTAGTCGATACAGGTAATGATCTTCATCGCGGTGTCGCTGATGTCAACATCTGCAAGAATTAGCCGATTGTAGAGCATTCTGCGGAGCCCTTCGACAGCCATGCGAAACAGATTGGCATGAGACTCCTTGCTGATCAACGTCAACAGCGCGCGCAGTCCATGTTGCACAGGCACGTACGCGCCCGTCTGCTGATTCCTCACAGCTCGACGCGAGCAAAATAGAAAGCGAGAAGTGCGCGTCTTAGTGTCCTTCCATTGGAGGCGAAAATCCGAACTGGCTTCGCACACATGCAGCAAGCACCTCAGTGCACACTGCCGCACTTCCCAGTTGAGGTGACTTTCGACAACCGACGTGATCACATCGTACATGCGGAGGGCTCGGGATTGGGGCAAATGGTTGAAATACGACGAGAAGAGCGATACAATTCCTGCTATGGCGCTGAGTTGCGAGTCTTCGTGCTTTGACAGTTGAACCGCGTTTTCCAGGATGTCAAGCAGCGAGTCGAATCGAACGCTCTCAAGCGTACGCGCCACCTCGATGATCAAATCCAGTGCTTTTCTCCGAATATTGGGTTCTGGGTCGTCATAGACTTCTGCCAACATGGGCAACAGCACTTCTTCAACCACACGATCTTCACAAACATTTCTGCTTGACCACAAATTGACCTGCAGCAACTCCAAGGTTTCTTCTCGCACGCTTGCTGGGACTCGGCGGTCATGGAAGAACGTCGCCATCGTCTCTTCGAGTGTATGAAGCCAGTCAATGTGGTGAGCAGGATGGGCCGCTTCCGCTCGGTAGCGCAGTAACAAACGGATCGCGGACTCGGGCAAGAAGTCGAAGTAATCGTCCAGGACCTCGTAGAATCCTTCGACCTCGCCGCTGAACCTCCCTTTATCAACGAGGTCGACCACAACTTGCAGCGTGTCAAGCAGTTCCTTTGGGATCCGCGTCATGTGGACAGGTATGTCAGCTTGCTTTTGCGAGGATGAGCTCGTGCTCGACTTGGCAGATGCTGCAGTGGTGAGATGCTTGACGACAACTCGCTGGCCATCTGAACGCTGATGAACTTCTGCCCGGCTTGGTGCGATCTCTTTTTCTGGGAGCCACTCACGCAATTTGTGGAACATCCGGAGAATGATATCCCACTCGACGACCAAGCACTTGGTCGGCGAGGAGCTCTTTTTTGCGTCAGCGCTTCCTTCGCTCCCCTTCCCTGTGGATGGCTTGCTGTCACCATACTTCTTCACCAAACGCTGAATCGCGAGAATGATCTCGAAGACGACCACGCCACTTTTCGTCTCGAGACACGTCTCCATGGCCATTAAAATGGGGGCCCATTTGATCTCGTCTAGTCTCACCACGCGCTGTGACCCCCAACACGACATGCCAACGAAAAACACAGCACCTCGGAGAATCCACTGATTGTACTGCGTCGGGTTCTCGAGCAACGTGACGAGCCCTCGGAGCACCTGGAAGCCAGCCGAGCTGTTGAGCAGATGCTTCATCACTGACCACGTGCCCTGTCCGTCTGCATTGACCATCCAGCAAAGGGTTCGCAGACACACCGAGGTTCCCAGCGCGTGCTCAAGTCGGTGGGTCGCCAAGACGTGGAAGAAGGACAGGAAGCGCTTGCACGTCTCGACGTCGCCGCGCGACCACGCAACGTCACAGCGCCCGCAGACCACGCTTGTGATCGCGATCACCGTCTCGAAATCTAGCATCAGCGGGCTCCGTCGCAAGACCTGCTGGATCAGGTTCAGCAAGTCCCGCTGCTCGTCCGATTCTTCAAGCCATTGCAGCAGTAGCCAGCCGAGCTCCACCTGGAACGGCTCGACTCTTCGTCCATCTAAAGTAAGCAATCGAAGCGTCTTTTGAAGGTGCTCCGAGTCACCGCTGATGTCGTGACCTTCTAGCTGCTGGAAGATTCGCCGCCGCGTTGCACTGGTCAGTTGCTCGCCATAGTTTCGGATGCAGAGGTTTACGATCTCGAACGCGAGCGCACGCACATCTTGGTATCGGTGACGGAAGAGCGCATCCATGGCACCCAGCAGCGTCTCGACGTTGGCGTCGGCAGGTCGCTGCTGGACGGTCCGGGGTGTCGACGACGGGAGAGACGTGATCGTAGAGGTCGTACTGTCCGTACCCGACTCGCTTGACGTGTCACCAAAGTGATGCAGCTGCGAGTACCTCGCTGCAAGCGCCGACAGCACGCTGCTGGTCTCACTGCCACTCGCGCTGCCATGGCTCGCGTCGCGCGTCACAGACAACGCGGCCATTGCATGGCTCTCTGCGTTACCGGCGTCGCCGTCGCGCTCACGCTCACGGAGCTGCTTCGCAATCTTCTCAATGTCGCGGGCGAACGCGCGCTCGTCCGTGCGGATGCGCTGGCGCTGCCACACGCGCTGCAGCTGCGCGACGAGCTCGCTCACGGCCACAGTGCTGCTGCTGCTGGTGGTGGTGGTCGCCGTCGGGGCGCGCGTACCGTGTCTCGGCGTGCCGCTTGCGGCGGCCTCGCCGGTCGCCACGCTCCCGCGGCCGCGGCTGCGCGCCACCGCGAGGATCGTGCCGCTTCCGCGGGAGGACCCGCTCTCACGGGCGTCGCCGTGGCTCTCGACGTCGACGTCGCTCATTGGCTGGAACGCACCGCCCTCGTCCGCTTTTGTCTCCGCGTCCCCTCCACTCCGCTCGATCCTCCTCTCCCTCGTCTTCCGGGTCTTCCGGTGTCGTTGGCGCTTGGGCGCTTAGGCGCTCGGACGGTCCCCGGGGGGGGAGGGCGCGCGCGTGGACGAGATGCCGTCAGTCTTCCGGTTTCCCTTTGAGTCGCCTTCGTTGGCCCCACATAGAGAGACTGCCGGCGGCACGGACAGACCAACACTCTGCGTGCTCGAGCCAATCACCGTCTGTGAACGAATCTGCGATCCGACATTTTCAGCCAATAAAAGACTTTAGTTTTGATTTTAGCCAATCATAGAAGCATTTGGCTGCGAATGCAGGTCAACTGTGTCTTTGCTGTGCGGGAAAAAACAAGCAAAAAAAATCGAAGCTGAAGACGTGAAAGCACTTCCATCCATCTCCATCCGTCGACAGTCACAGGAGAAGGCAGCAACACGACGACGACTAATGCGAACGGACGAGAATCAGACCGTGAGGTCCTACGTCATGAGGCCTTAAACCGGCTCATGGAGTGTTCGATAGGTGGATGGATGAGGGCAGCAGGAACCGAGCAAAGTAAATATGTATACAGTATACCGGGTCATCTATCCAACGCGAATGGCGCTATGTCTACTCCGCCTTGCTGCGAGCATTGGAACGCTTGGACGGTGTCGACTCGTCCGCAGTCGACGATGGTGAGGTCGACGACTGCGTCCGGAAGCCGAACGCCTCGGGCAGCTCCGGCACCTGCGAGAGGCTCCGGTATTGGCTCATTGCCATCTCCGACTCACCGGGGCAGTGCGAGAAAGCAAAGCCAGTGTTGCGGCGAACGAGACGAGGTGCCTCCATCACCGCTGGAGCTTCTTCGCCCTTGGCCAAGCGGTTCCACTCACGCATCAAGTGGGACGGCTCTGGGTAGAACAAAACACGACCAGCCTTGGCGATGTAGTTGGGCAAAACCGAGCCGACCGTCGCGGCGAGCAAGCCCAACCAGAACCAAGCCTGCGTGAACAGCTTGTTGAGCACTCCATACGCCACTTCGGTCTCGTACAGCTCCGTCTTGGTCCACCCGTAGATGTTTGAGAAGAATGCCATAAACCCGAAGTAGAAAACGAGGGTGCCGATAGTCGAGAGCGAATTCGCACGGGTCCAGTTACTCGTCATCAGTGCTACTTGAGCAGTCGATGCAGTGATCAAGTACGAGTACGCGGCAACACCGTCAGCCCACAGGCCAAGGTCATGCCCACCATACAGGTAGTGATCTTTGGAATCCTTCGCGAAGTACCACACCACGAAGCCGTCGGAGAAGAAGGGAACGGCAAAGATCACATATGCGTGCCAAATGCCGAGCCCACACCAGCCAAAGAATGACATCCAGTTGAAGCTGCGATTCTTCAAGCCGTTCACGTACAGCGTCGGATACTGCATAAGCACCGCGGGGGATACGTCTTGGTTGTACATGGCGATGAATACAATCGGGATAGTCGTGAACAGCGCGTTGTAGAGCGTGAAGAAAATGCCGAAGTACATGAGCAAACCACTGTACATCGTCTGGACGGCCAGGAAGAAGTTGGACAGCGAGAGTGCCACATTCTTCATGAAAGAGAAGAGGATGAGCTTGGAAATGCGCTTGTAACTGTAGTTGCCGTGCACCAAAAGCAAGCGCTTCAAGAACTTGAACTGCGCAAAAGAGTAGTCACTCGAAAGCACAGCTTGACGGCCTTCCTTCCCGCTAATACCGATACCAACGTTCGCAGCTTGGATCATAGGAACATCGTTCGCACCGTCGCCAATAGCCAGTGTGATATTGCCCGGGGAGAACATCAAAGTAGGCTCGGTCACAAGCTTGACAACTGACGCCTTCTGCGATGGTGAGCATCTGCAACAAATTACAGATTTGCACTGGGTCGCGACTGCCAAGAAGAGATACTTGATGTCATCTTCTAGAATGAGGGCAAGGGTCTTGCCATCAATCACCATAGCGTACTCCAACTCGTCATCAATGTCGTCAGTGATCGATGAAGCCCCAGGTTTCGGCTCGAACGTCTTGTCACCATGACCGCGACCATAGCTCGCTTCCGAAAAGTTGTCGACTTGAGACAGGGGTGGATACACTTCATCAAACTGGACTTGAGTGTCGACTGGGGTAGTCTCAGTCCCTACTCGGTCGTCATGTACACGTCTGGGTCCGCGTCGGCGTTTCTTGCGATCCTCCTCCTTTTGATCTCGGCCAACAGTGGCCGTCTTCAGCAACTGCCAGCCGAGCACAAGACCTTGTTTGAAAGCGTGGAACAACACGCTAACCACGGAAGAGTGCTCGTCCGAACCCCACTTGTCATCGACCCAGTCAACGTACAGCTCTTCGAGCTTGGCTCGAAGACTCGCTTTGTCTCTCTGGCTTAGAACGACAACATCCATGTTATCATCGATAACATGCGACGACATTCCAATACTGAGGGCAGTTTCCTTCTTGTCTCCAGTCAACACCCAGAAGTTGATTCCAGCCTTTCGCAACGAGCTGATGCATTCCTCAACTCCATCCTGAAGCCGATCTTCGATCGCCGTAGCACCCAGGAGAATCAGGTCCACCTCAATGAGTGCCGACACACGAGCAATCTTCTCTGCGCGTCCTTCCATCGACATCTCAGCTTCGCGATAAAGTCGACCCCACTGCTCGTATTCTTGAGCGGTGAGCTTTCGCATGGCACACGTCAACGTTCGCAAACCCTCAGAGGCGTACTCTTGGAGGTGACCACGCGTGACATGGGCGACTCCCTGAGGCTGAGTCTTCGACAGAAGGTCAAAAATGACATCGTCGGCTCCTTTGCAGAAGAGATAAATGCTGCCGTCAGGATCACGGAAGATAATGGACATTCTCTTTCGGTCGCTGTTGAACTCGAGCACATTCAGTATCTCGAACGACATCACTTGGCCCTGAATCAATGTCTGGCAGACTGGTCCGTCGCGCGCGGAAAGCACGTATCCCAAATCATTCGCCGCCCACACAAGCGCTTGTTCATCCGGTGATGATGCATTGTACTTCACTGGACGCATCGGAGGTGAAACAGCACCACCCTCTTCGGCTACACTGTCAAGACGCGGACTGGATTCATACTCTGGGATGACTGTGTTGCAAATTGTCAGCAGGAGCAGAAAGTTGTGAATCTCGTTCTTGGTCGAATGGTTCGCGTTCAGACGCGCAATCAAACGAGCATCGTTGAACCGAGTTCCTATCCGTGTCGTGTTGCCTTCAGTCTCGACGTCGTTGTACCGGAGGCCAGCAATTGTGCATTTCGCGAAGATCATTTCGTTTCGCGTCAATGTGCCCGTTTTGTCGGAGAAAATGTACTGGATCTGACCGAGATCTTCGTTAATGTTGCTGTTTCGAACCTGCGCGGGCGTATCCGATCCATCGTCGTACATCTCCAAGTCACTCTCAATGTATCTGGCGTGAACGAAACGCACACCCTCCATGGTAACATACATGGACAGCGGGATGAGGTTGTTGAACAGGATCACGTAACTGAGGAAGATGTAGTTGTTGTCGTCATCCCTCTTCCCATCCTTCATGAGAGTGTCGATATACCAAGGATAAGATGTTCCATTGGCCGTGTCGAAGTCCCAGTTGTTGTTACCGAGTGTGCAGGCCACCGAGATGCTGAAGAGCATGATCAAAACGAGGACAAACATAGTGTCCAAAGTCTTCTCGACAAAGCTGCGCTTCAGCGGGACGCCGGCTGAGTTCATGGCAATCTTCGTATCTTGGCCGGTGTAGATCACAAGACCAATTGTCCATTCCGAGTTCCGACTTTCGCTTCCACGCAAAATGAGATTGTCCATCGTCAGACTCGTCTCCGACTCACCGTCCGTTTGAGCCGCTGAGCCATCACCATGAGATAGGAGCTTCAGGACTCCGTCAAAGTAGAAGAGGTCCTTGTTCGGCACATCACACTCGGCATACAGGCGATGCTTTTCGAGGATATTCTCCGCGGACATGAAGTGCTTGGTACACTTGGCAACGCTTCGGATTTTCAAGTTTGTCTCACCGTCGAGGTTCGCGGTCTCGACGTAGCAGCGGCCATCAGGGCGACTCGTAGCGAGCAAGATGCAGTCGGCAGGAACATCGTCCCCATCCTTCAGAATCAAAAGATCACCGACTTGAATATCATGCCACATGCCGTCAATGTGTTTGATCTCATCGTTCGCATCACGACGAACAATATGGGCGGGCTTCGTGTTGACTTGTGTGTCAGCCTTTTGGCGCCGAAGGTCCTCACTCACATCCTTCAGGGCCGACGTCGCAAATACGATTAGCAGCGGGGTCAAACTTGCAACTGGACTCACTGGCGAGAAGTCGAAAAAACATAGCATGACGACGATCGTAGTATAGAAGTTTGCGAGTCGGCTGAATTGCATCTTCAGGAACACGAACGGGAAGTTGTAGAATGTGTACTTGCTCGTTCGAATCAAGTTGGAGCAGAACACTGGTTCGGATGGTGCCGTCTTCTTCGAGGTTGGCGCAGCCGTGCTCTTGCGACGCTTGATGCTATTATTGTGCTCACCGACACCGACCGTGATTGTCCGCCGCGGCGCTGGCCCATCTGCTACATCCACGATTGGATTAATGCTGAGAGTTTGTCGGAGGTTGTGGATAGAACCGTTGCGAGGTTGCGGTGTTGGGGGCATCTCCGTGGCCAGCGCTGCTCGATCGTACTCGCGCTGGTTCTGGACGGCTTTCACGATCCGTCGCAACTTCCAGCCGTAGAGCAGACCGGCGAGGTTGAGCAGCGACAGGATGATCGAAAAGAAGCCCTGCATGAGCACTGATGTGCCGCTGCTCACGGTCGTCAACTTGCCGTTGTAGCCCTTGACGTACCAAATGATATCAACGAGCAGACTGAGCTGCATGCCGATCTTGTAGAAGAGCAGGAACTTGGGCGCGAGGAACTTGGATCCGTGCCAGCCGAGAATCAGCGTGACATACTACGAACACATCGAAGAAATCGTTAGCGTCATTGTGCGCGGTTCCACCGAGTCATCGCATGTACACAGACGTACCAGAATAAGCACGGGCACCGTCGCTTGGTAGGACAGCCCGAGAATAATCGGCAAGATTCGAAACGTGTTGACAGCGGCCTGCGAAATCATGATGAACTGGAGGCGGCGGCGACTCTGGTAGATCGTCATGCCCTTGAGGAAGCAGAAGACCTTCTCAAAGTAGCTCCAGATCTTCGCCTCGGCGCTGGTCTGGTTCTCCATTTCGACCGAGTCGGCCATGCTGTCGGCGCGATACCGGAGCGAGATGATGTTGCGCTGCTCCTCCTCGGTCGCGGCGTTGAACGTGTTGATGCGCCGCAGCCCGCCGCTCGCCGGCGGCGGCTTGGTGGCGGCCATGCTGGGCGAGGCCGCGCCCTGCGACGTGCTCGCATCCGTGAGGCGGCCGGCGCCGGGGACGTCGATCTCGATGCCGAGGTGGTAGTCGGCGCCCAGGTCCGACGGCGACGGCCGCGGCGACGCGAACTCCACGGCCTTCCCGCCCATGATGGCCCTCCGTGCGGTTTCCCTTTTTCCGAAATGCCCAGAACGCTAAAATGTTCCCCAACGACAATCACTCCGAGACGCCGTTTAGACGCAGCCGGGGGTAGAGGGGGACGGGGTCCGGGTGTGTCGGCGGCGGCTCGAGAAGCCAGCCGCGCGAAGCCACGGGGCGATGACGGTCGCGCGTTTTCGGCGGGTGCGCACACGCCTCGGCGTCTCAAATGGCCGCTTCCAAAGCGAGGGGCACGAGTTGAGCGAGCACGAGCGACTCGCGCGGCGCCAACAACACCGCGGTTTGTATCGGCACAAGGGGGCTCCGCTCCTTCTGGGCGAGATTACACCTGCTCCCAGAGCGAGAAATAGCGCGTTCATACCGTGATTACGCTCGCCGGGGGCCGGGATCCACTGAGGGGTAGGTTAGAGTATCCCCACAAAATGACAACAAACCAAGGCATGAAAAGAAAAAGATGGGAATAAAATGGCAGAGGGGCGAGGGTGTGGGGCTATTTATAAATAGCTAAAGCAGCGTCCATTTATGGACGCTGCTTTAGCCAGGTTTTAGTATATATTTTAGGCCCGGAGTCGCCACAGCCAAGACGGTCTTATTACCGGATCGGGCATTCGGAATCCATACCCCGACGGACGGGTTTCACACCGAGCCCTCCATCCATCGTGTGGGTCTCGAGCAACCATGCGATCTCCCTTGTGCTCACTCCAACTCTCGACGTGTCCCAAACTTGGGCCTAACATCTTGTCGAGACAGGCTCCGATTTAACTTGTGACAGAACAAGGTTGAGTGTTAATCTACGGCCTTCTGGCAGTACCGTATGTGACAAGCACTCTTGAGAGGTACAGTAACCCCATCGTACCGTAACCACTACGGGGTACACGGTTACATTTGGTTACGCCGTCGCGGTTTCATTTCCCCGAAACGCGACCGCCGAAAATGGCGCCAAGCGGCGGCGGCGCCCATGGCAGGTAACCCTCTCTCGGCTCTCCCTTCCGTCTCGGCCCTTGGACATGTCGCTGCAGCGCCTGCCGACGCAGATCGTGCGCGAGTCCGTGCCGGTCGTGGACCCGGCGGCTCCGCGCGCTCCGCGCTCCTGGGAATGGGTCTGTTCCGCGCTCGTGAACAAGGACAAGGGCGAGGTACGGAAACAGTCTCCATCGGTTTCTTCCCTTCCGAGCTGCGGACCGCAGTACTGATCAGGTTTTTGTGGCGACATAACGCAGTGCGCCGTGGAGATCCTGGACACGGTGTTCATCCAGCGCGACCAGATCTGGTCCTGGTTCTACAGCAGCAGCGGCGGCGTGATCCGCAAGAAGGCGCAGCGCAAGCTCACGGCCGCCGACGTGGCGCAGCGCTTCGGCGCGCTCGCCAGCAGCTACGAGCAGAATGCTGCGGCGTATGTGGCGCTCTGCTGGTTCGAGGATCAGCGGCGCCTCCAGCTGGTCACGGCGCCCGACTGCCAGGCTCTCCTCTCGAGCTGCAAGGGCAACGTGTGCGTCAGCTCGTTCGCGCACCCGCGCGGCGACCTCGACCCCACGCGGTACGCGAATCTCGAGCACGAGTACTCGTACGTTTGTATCGTATGGTGTGTGGTGCTGGCGGGAGAAGCGACGAGGCTCACGTACCCCCTCTCTCCTATATGTTATGTGAGCAGCCTCCACAAGAGTGGTCGCTTGCAATGCAAGCTATATCGACACGCGCTCGGGAACCAGCGTATCTTGAGCATGGACCCGCAGCTCAACAATGCTGTCGGTGATATGGTACAAAGACTTGTGAGGTGCGTGCGCTTGGCTGCACGGGGCGGATAGCACACAAAGACTCACGCTGGTGGCTTGTGGCGTGGCAGCTTTGTTGAGCGTACCAAGAAATGCCGTGTCGTAGACTGCACTTCGTTCCTTGTGATGGACGATTTTGGGCGAGTGATGCTGTGGCGAACCGACCACTTCCAGACCGTCCCAGTGCCCACCAGCAACGGAGTCGGGAGCTTGTCCGGAGCTCCGTCGTACCAAGGTCCGCACGCCGTCACGGAACGAGTTCTCGCGCGAGCGAGGGCGGACGCTTTGAAGAAGCCCGACGAAGAGCTCATTCAGGCCATTCTCTCGTCCCCGACACCAGCCACTAGACGCCAGACTATGCTCCTTCAGGCCTCGGCCTCGCAACCGTCGTTGCCATCACCGAATCCAGCGTTTAACCCGTTTGCGGATGACCACAGCCTTCATCGGCGCAACGGCAAGCAGTCAAGAAGCCAACTGCAGACCAAGTCTGACTGGGAGGAAGCGATGCAGTTCCTCCCCATGACATCATCATTGTCGCGCGGTCGGAAGAGGACGCTATCAGCCGCCCATCTCATTTCCAGCCAAAAGAGAGGGTGCTGCGGAGACTACTGCGACACTGACGTGCGGAAATGGTCGTCAAAGCGCCTCGCCTCGAAGCCCATGAGCCTTCCTATGGCGAGTTTAAGTGGTGCCGGCAGTCTGAGCAGCACTGATTTGGCAAGAAAAGGCATCGGCGGGCGCAGCAGCAGTGTCATCAGTGCGACCACAGCCGCCAGCGCGTTCCTCTCTGCCCACCCTGATAACTCTTTTGATGACTCGATGATACAGAAGCCCATGTCCCCGCAACGCCAGCAGATGGAAGACTACGGTAAGGGAGACTCACCTGTTGGGGCATCGCACACGATACCTTTCAAGCTGATCGCGCAGACACGCGCGGAAAAGCAGCTCGTCGACCTCTTTATTCGGCGATATCAAAAGGGAGAGGACGGCGACTATCTAGCGGAGGTATACTACGGAGACGGAGAACCGCTCGGCCAAACTTTCCCTGGTTACTACTATCAGGAGGTCCAAGTGTGTGACAACTGCTTCTCGTTTTACACGCTTGTCGAAGACGTCCGCATGAAAGCGCTGGGTCAACTGGAAAGGAGGCGGCTATCGAAGCGCTTCGACCCAGACATTCGAACGCATGGCGGTCGCCAGGTAGGATCGCCTGATCTTGGTTCGCTGAAGGAGGAGAGAGATGATCAGGAGCCGGATGTTGTTGAGCGTCATGCGATTGAACTTTCAGTCATCGCCAGAAGATTATACAAACACATCTGGACGTATGCCAACACCAAGCTCCTCCCCACGATATCGAAGAAGGATGCTGCCGAATTGCTTAGTTTTGTAAACCCCCACCCGGCCGTCACGATGGTGATAAACGCACTAGGTATCATGGTGCTCGGTCGCGAGGACATTTCCAGCGGAGAGTTTAAGCGAATCATGACCCAGGATAAGCTTTTGGTACAGCTTCAGCATTTCGACCTGGAGAAGCTGTCATATGCCCACGCAGTAAAGGCTGCTGCGCATCCTCGGAATCCCCTGTTTTCGCCAGACCACATTGGACCGATCAGTTCGTGTGCGAGTCGCGTGTGTGACTGGTGCGTTGACGTTTTTACCATTCTCTTGGGAACTTGGTCGACATTCTCACGATTGCCAAACGTTGCGTAGGATACTGACCGTGCTACAAGCGTATGCGTGGAAAAATTACCCAGCCTTTCGGAGTGATCCCGAAACCTGGGAACTGCTCGCGTACTTGAAACCTGAGCTTGCTACGTCGAAGTTTCCTCGATCTGCGTACCTGGAGGGATTTTTCGGTTTCCAGTTGAATGACTTGGCGCCTACGAATGACGCGCTTGCGGCTCCGATTGAGAACGTGATGCCCGAGTCAACGACCAAAAAGAAGCTCGCGGCGGGCGCCATGGCGCGTCGCGCCATCCAAGAACAGCAGATGACGAGGCTAGCGGCGCCGTCTGGTGTTGTGGAGGCGACGACCTTAGGTGGCAACGATTCTGTGTTTGTCTGTGCGGATGGGGTCACAAAGATTCCGTACACTCTGTCTGGGCAAGCAGTCGGTGGCAGCACGAAGTGCAACTTGATCGTGTTCAACGACTTTTTCGACACGATGGAGAGCACAAAAGTGTTTTTTCGGCCCATCGTCGCTAAGCACATTGGCGCGCGAGCGCTCTTCTTCAACCTACCAGGTCAAGCAGGCTCTCAGTATCCTGTGTCTGTCTCCGGCGACCAGAGTCACGCTGTGTTCAACAATATCTGGTGTGGTCACCGAGTACACGAGCTGCTCCAGCATCTCCAGCATACTGCCCGATTCATCACTTCAGGTTTGCCATTTCACATTGTCGGGTTTGGGAATGGTGCGAACATCGCAGCCAGTTTTGCCATCCAGTATGGTAAACACGACGCATACGTGGAAGACTTTCAGTCACTCGTGCTGCTTAACGGATTTGCTCGCGTAGACGCGCAGCTCGCCGGCATCTTGCACAGTACGGTGAACGTGTTCTCGTGCTTCCCACCCAACCGACCAGACTTGCCTGTGACGTTCTTCTGCAAGTACCTGTTTTCCGAAGGCTATCTCGCCAAGGTTGACGTGAACCTAGCGCTCAGTATTTACACAGCCGTCACGAACCCCATCACGCTCGACGGTCGTATCCGGATCTGCCAGGGAGCTTTACACCACGCCGACCTGGTCAGTGACCTGCCTCGCATCACGGTGCCACTTGTACTCGTCCAGTCCGTCGAGAACCTGCTCATCGCCCCAACGAGTGTCGACCCCTTTCTGCAGCAACGCGTTAACATCGCGCACTCGTGGTCGCATCAGCAGCAGGTGCAATCCACTGGCGTAACGTCAGAGCCGCTGGCAATGAAGACGAAGAGACAGCTTCACCAAGTATTGTCCACCCCGGGGAGTGCTTTTGTATCCTGGCTTCGAGCTGGCCATGAGCTTCGGCAGGAGGCTAAGCCATACGTGATGGAGCTTCTTGAGCTCATCGTATGTTCAAGGGAGCTATCGTCGCGACCAGTTCCCAAGGACGCGCTGAGTTCCTTTCAACCAAAGGGGTACATCACATCGACAGTGCGTAGCGAAGACCGAATGCGACGCACTCGACAAGAGCAGGTTGGTGAAACTAGTAGCTCATTCACTCACACAGATGCAGCTGAAGAGCCGATCGCCAAACCGAACACAACACCAGTTACAAACACTGCCGCAGTCTCTAAGTTAAGCAGTCCCAAGCAGCATGCTCATACGACGCGACAACCCGACTCGTCTTCTGGATTCGGTTCAAGCAAGGCCACTGGGTGTGAAAACCCGATCAAAGCTGCACCCACGGCGGCGGTCGTGTCCTCCGAGGAGGTGGGCGAAGATGAGCCTCGTCGTAGACCCTATCAGTCCGACTCCATGTCGATCTCAGAGAGAGAAAACCGTGAATTGGCAAAAGATTTTGCGCGGACTCAACCCTCGAAAGTAGCCGAAGCGACCTCAAAAGCAGCGTCACCCTCGGATTATACCGATGTTACATCTGCCGCCCGTGAGCCGAAGCCTGCGACAATACTGGACTTGAGGAGACCGACGCTACCGCCAGCGGAGAAGCCAAACCTGCATGCTGGAAGCAAGCCCATGGATGAAAGCCAACAGGAACACCATGGGGCCATCGATGCCGAAATCGAAGCAGTTCGCACAAGAATGGAGGCCGAAGAGAAGCGCCTTCGTAAGGAAGCAGAGGAGCTTCGCGAGCGTCAGCGCATTGCAGCAGAAGAACGCATGGAGGCACTCAAGCATGAGCAAGAGCGGAGGCGGCGCCAGTGGGAGGAGGAAGACAATGCACGCCTAGCAGCGCTCGAAAACAAGCTGCGCGAGGAGCAGAAGGCTCGTGAGGACGCACGACGGCAGCACGAGGAGGAGGTGCTCTTCGCAGACGTTGCAATCGTGGTGAGTGAACCAATCTCAGCTGACAAGCCCGCACAGGAGCTTGGTAGCTCATCATTCGCGATTCCACGCTCGGATGATCTGGTGGCGTTGGGTATCGATGCAATCAAGTCGAACATTCGCGCAAAGCCCGACCTCCCGAGTGTGTTCGACCAGATGGAGGCAGAGGAAAAAGCGAAAAAGCGTGTGGGACTTCTGCGAGTGGACGACTTTGACGCTGTGAAAACGTCCATGGCGCAAAACTTCAGTCATCACGTCAAAGAGCACGATAGCAGTCTTCGACAGGAGCTACTGCGCCGGAAACAAGGCCACGCGATCCGTATCCAGAAACACATTCGACGCTTTCTAGCTGTGCGGCGTGTAGCTAAACTCCGTCAACACCAGCAGGAGACTCGCATTCGTCGCTTCGCTGGCGGAGAAATTGTACGCATTGTGCGAGGCTTCCTAGGACGTCGTCGCTTCGTGCGCCACCGAAATAAGTGTATTCGTGACGGCCAAGAACGCGGGTGTGCGATCGCGATTCAACGACTCTTTCGAGGTTTTGTGTGCCGCGTCAAGTTCCGTCGACTGCTACGGAACAAGAAAGCCATTGTGGTGCAGCGCGTGTACCGAGGGCACAAAGGTCGAAAATACTGTGCCGAGCTCCGTGAGTCGCTGTTTGAACGGCAATTTTTGGATCGCAACGCGGCCAAGCTGCAGGCAACTTGGCGCATGCACCTGGCGCGTCATCGGTTTCTCACCCAGCGCATATCGCTGCTCGCCGCAAACGAGATCCAGCGCATGTACCGTGGTCATCTTGGACGTCTGGAAGCGAAGCGCAAGAAGGCGTGGCGAGACGCTGAGCCTGGTCCGGAGCGGTTGGCGCTGGGACTCAAGATGATTGAAGGATCTAAACAAGCGTTTGAGCGCCAGCAAAATGAGATCGATGCATTGCACCGCGCACAGGAAGCGGTTGAGCGGCAAGTCAGCACGATCCACTCAGAGTTGCAGGACTCCGAAAAGGAGCTAGCGATCCTGGAACGCGAATTGCAGGAAATCGACCAGTTGGAAGCGGACTTACGAGAGCTAACCCACGAGGCCGAGATCCTTCACAACGGCGGACTAGAAGGTATCCTTCGGAGCACCAGTGCCGCCGCAGGCGCCGGTGACGGCGAGCGAGCCACCCAGCCGTTGGGTAGCGGTATTCCTCCGCTGGGACCGCCGGGTTCTGGTCCGTTGCCACCGTATGAAAAAGGTATTGAAGGCGTGTTTGAGAACCGTGGCGACATGAAGAAGCGCCAGGCAGATGCTTACGCCGTGGAAATGGCGATCCAGATCAAACGTGCCGAGCGCGAGAAGAAAAAGAAAGACCTTGAAGCTGAGTTCACCAGCGTCTTTGCCGAGGTGCAACAGAAGCGTCAGAGTCTGGCGGAGATGGAGGAGAAGCTTGCCGACATGGAGGCGACACGAATGCGCAAGGACCGCGAGTTTGCTCGCATGCAGCGCAACCTGATGGAGTTGCTTGAAGAACAAAAACTCGAACTGGAGAACCTCCGTGAGAAGGGTATCGAGCTGGAGACGGCTACGGCAACCTCTGCAGCTGCTGCAGCCGCGACGGCCATGAAGGCCAAGGAGCATGAGAAGCGCTCTCAGGCCATGTTCGAATCCACCGAAGAGCTCATGAAGTTCCAGTTCATGTCCATGTCTCTGTCGTACTTCAGCTCCCTCAACATGCTCAAGAATCTTCGGGACATCAATGCTGATACGACAGCCGCCGCAATCACGTCTACGGCTGAGACAGCAGCAGCTGCAGCTGCTGCCGCCGCCGCCGCGAACATCCCGACGATGAAGCGGCTCCAAGTCGGTGGCTCGGATCTCATGATGGCGGCATCCCAGCTGAAGAAAGCCGAGCTCGATAAGAAGCTCCAGGAAGAAGAGGCGATCAAGCAATCCAACCAGCAGCCGTTGCCGGACCAGGTCAAAGACTGGACGGTGGACGATGTGGGGCGGTGGCTCGACTCGCTGTCACTGTCCATGTACAAAAAGGCCTTTTGCGAGGGCGCAGTCGACGGCGAGTTTCTGCTTGAGCTGCGGCCCGAGGACATGTCGGACGTGCTCGGCGTGGGCCACAAGCTGCATGTGCGCAAGATCATGGTCGCCCGCAACAAGCTGCTGCCGCTCTCGGAGCAGGAGCAGCTCCAGATCGACGCTGTCGAGCACGAAGAGCAGAGCAGGAATGCGCGTCAGGGAGGACCTGCAAGCTCGAACTCGCCTGCCACGGGTGCGCTGGATCTCGACACAGTTTTCTCCCAGGCGCGCAACGGTCGCATGAAGCGACTCGTCGAGAGCGTCGACGCTGGCTTTGACATCAATGCCGAAGACGACAAGGGCAACACGCTGCTGCTGATCGCGTGCCAAAACGTGAACATCAAGATGGTTGAATTCCTCGTCGCCAGACGCGCCAACGTGAACCACAAGAACGCTCAGGGCAACACGCCGCTCCACTTCGCGATGGCGTACGACACAGAGGGCAAGCTGGGCGAGTACTTGATCGCCCACGGCGCCGACGACACGATCGAGAATTCATTCGGACTGACTGCGTACGATGGGTTACAGCCAGAGTAGAGTGAATGAGCTCGAAGACGTGGGGCAAATGTAGAGAGGGAAACCGAAAAGAATTGATTTCAACGAAACTATTTAGATACATTACATGCGGCTCGCGTGATCAGTGCAATGGATTTCAAATTCACTCGAAGAACTCCGTGAAGGCGCCCCCGTCATCGTTGTCGCGCTCGTCGTCTCTGTCACAATGGCTGTGCCTACTCATAATGTCGGCCTTGGCAGTCTCTAGAGCCGCGTCGAGCCGCCCGCTGCTCTTTCTTCGGCTGGCCTTGCGCTTGGGACTCCGACTCGGTGAAGGAGATCGACTCTCCGGGGCGCTAGGCGGGATGATCTCCGCGGTGAGTTGTGTGAATTTGACCACTCGCGCCTTGAGCTCCTCCCGGAAGACGGCCGACGTGACGGCCTCGTGGATGACGATAGCCGCTTGGATGTGATTCAGGCGATGCGTCGCGCGCTCCATTTTGCGGATCTTGCTACCCTTGAGTAGCGTGCGCCACTTCTGGTCCACCTCAATATTCGACGGAAGATCCTCCACGTTGGATCCATTTACGATGTCCAAGACGAACTTGCCGAGCTTCCGCGCCACATCGTAGAAGTACACCTTATTGCCTCCGTAAATTGCAAAATCGAGATAATCTTTTGGAGCAAACATAAGACACTAATCGCGTGAAATTTCGTCCGTACCCACAGGTAAGCTCAGGGGCTATCGCACGTACTGATGAATGCCTGCATCTCTTTCATGGACGCCTCGTACTCGGGACCAAAACCCAAAGGCTCGTCCAGCTCTTGCAGAAGCCGAGGAAGCACGTGCCACTCAAGATAGCCTGTCGCGTCCGGATCAAACACTGACCACGTGGTCACGAAATTTTGATACTGCAGAAAGAATAAACGCCGTTGGCTTCCCGAGTCCATTGAAATGAAGCATGCATAAGCCACGGCTCACCTGCTGAGGAAGAAGTACGCCGCTTGCTCGGTCTTTTTCGTTCGCGAAGCCCTCGAGAATAACGGCGATCAGAATGTTGAGCAGCACGAAAGTCACGAGCATCGTGAAGCTGCAGAAGTAGATGTATGCGACCTGGGTGCCGCACCCGTTGAGCGGAACGCAGTCCTCACCGTCACTGAATCCGCACATCGAGGCGTCATACGGTGGGTCGTTCACGCAGTCTTGATTAGACGCCAGTTCGTGCATGAGATCGTTCCACCGCTCGCCGGTGGCGCACCGCATGAGCGTGATCATGGCCAGCGAGATGGACTGGAAGTTCGTGTGCGGCGTGATCAGAGTGCCCATCTTGACCTTGGCGAACAGCTGGACGCCCAGCGCGGCGTAGATGAAGAAGACCAAGAACAACAGTCCTCCGATGCTCACGAGAGATGGCAACGTGATGATCAAGGTGTTCGTCAGCTGCCGAAGCGACGGCCACGTCTGGATCAGTTTGACGAGCCGCGCGACACGGAAACTTCGAATCGTCGTCGCGCTGGTACCCACTTCGTTACCGCTGATCCACGTGTAAAACATGCCGAAGAACGAGCTGACGACGACCGCAAAATCGAATATGTTCCACGATTCCTTCCAGTAGTAAGCCCCGAGGCCGATAATCTTGACGGCAGCTTCAACCGTGAACGCAAATGCAAAAAAGTAGTTGGAGGAGTCGAGCACCATGCGATACAAATCTTCTTCGCCGAAGTAATGGAGAGCCATGACGAAGGTGTTGAGGATGATACAACCCATCGTGACGGTCTCCAGCGTCTGGCTGAGTGCGACGTGGAAGCAGGCCTTGCGGATCCTGTTGCGAGGCGTTTTCATTTTGCGGAGCGGGCGCGTGTTCAGAATCGCCTCGCTGATCATAAGCCATTCACGTTGAGAGCTGGACAACAGAAACGTACCGTCGAGTTTCTCTTTCATACGGTTAAAGTTTTCGATGACGACACCGATGAATAGCTGAATCACAAAGAACGAGCCGCAAAAGATGAAGACGATGAAGAACAGAGTCCACCGTTCCCGGTAATTCCTCCGTGGCTGCATGTCAATGTCGGTCGCGTCAACACTCGCAAGCATGATGGTCACCCAACCTTCGGTTGTGCTGATTTCAAAGAAGGTTCGCCAACCGAGCAACACGTTGTCGAAGCTTTGGGGGATAGTTCGTGACCAAGTCGCATTGAGCCACCCGCAGACCATAAGCGAGGTTGGGACCGCCGAGGCGGCGTCATAGAGCGAGTACGCCGCCGAGGTGTTCAGCCCAACGAACCAGCTCTGCTCAACTTCTGTCAGGTTACTCCAGGGGCGGGGGTACGTGATTAATCGCTGCTGTTGCGCTGAAAGCGCGTCGAATGCCTCTCCGTTGCAACTGTAGAGTTTTCCTTTCAGGTTGTTGACAGCGAGAATGCTAAATATCGTCAGCATGAGCAGTACGACCATGAGGACGTTCACGATCTGTGGGATAGCAGCGAAGAGGGAGCTCACGACAAGTTTCATGCCGGCATTTCGGTTGATGAGCCGCAGTGGACGCAGAGCTCGGAACGTGCGCAGTGTCTTGAGGAACTTGAATTGTGAGCTATCCGCTTGCAGACCAAACACGGAGATGATAGTGATGACGAAGTCCATCACATTCCAGTAGTTTGTGAGATAGGCATCCGTGTTGAAGAAAAGTCCCTGCGCCACAATTTTAATCACAATCTCGAGGAGGAACAACGAAGTGAGCACTGAGTCGGCCCAGCGAAGAATGTCAGGGAGGATGCTCTCCGGAGGCGTGAGGGGATTGTCGAGCACCACCGCGACAGTGCTAGTTAGCACCAGCACCAGCAAGATCTTGTCAAAGTGTGGATGATGCATGATCGCCCACGCGTTCTTGCGCACCCAGCTGCGTGGACCAAACAGGTAGAGCGAGCGCCCGACGGGATTTCGGGGTCTAGACTGCTCCGGGGACAAGACAGTCTTGGTATTTTTCTGACTCATTGCTGCAAGCGCAAGCGCCGACATGGGGGCTGCTGGAGCACCTGCAGTGCCCCCCTTGGCTGGCGACCCACTCCCTTGCTGGAGGGCTCCTTTCAGCGAGTTATGCATCTCCAGCGTCTTGGAGTTTCTCTGCCGAACCAAATTCGAACTCTTGCGCTTTTGCTTGTTGAGCATCAAGTCTCCAGAGCTGAGAGAAGAACGCATCGGCATGACTCTCGACTTGCGTCGCAGTTCGTCCTTCTCGATAGCAAGGCGCTCGACGTCTTCTTGTTGGTCTTCGAAGTTGCCAAGCAAGATGGCCAAGAAGAGGTTGAGAAGAATAAAGTTGCCGAGGACAACGAGCGAGATAAAGTAGATGACGCACGACCACCCTGTCGACCGCCACCCGTCGATCATTACATTTGTCCAGTTCTCACCCGTGAGGATTTGAAAGATCGTGACCATTGACCACAATATTGTGTCAAAGTTTGCGCGCGGAATGTAGCTCGGCGCCTCGGGAGATTTCAAGTCCAGCGGGTAGCCGTGCTCGTCAAAGCGGAATCGATTACCGAAGACTTGCATACCGATGAGCGCGTAGATGTACATGAAAAGCAGCAACAACACGCTGAAGTTGCCAATCTCTTTGATCGTGCTCACGATTGTCGACAGCAATTTCTGCAGTGACGGCCAAAATCGTGCGAGCTTGAACAGCGCGAAGATCCGGACGGATCGCAGACCAGAGAATGAAGAAACGTGAACCTCATTTTGAGCCAAGAAATGAGGCGGGGACAAACACACCTCAGTGACACTGATCACAACGACGATGGCGTCGAAGATGTTGTAGCCGTCAGCTTTCCAGAGCTTGAATCCCAAACCAATGAACTTGAGCACGGCATCGATTGTGAACGCGATGGTGAGGAAGAAATTAAGTATGTCAACGACGTGACTGAGGTTGTGGTCGATTGGGTATTGGTCCAGCGACAGGATCACCGTGTTGAGAAGAATCAGCAATGTTCGGATAACGTCGCATATCCAGTGCTCAACGATCATTCGCACTTCAGGCACACCAGAGCGAGTCACAATCGGCGACAGATCCAGGGGAGCGAACCCTTTCATGGACACGAACTTGCCGGCCTCGAGTTCATTTTTGACGCGCTCTTCCTCGGCCTCGATGAAAGACTGATCGGAGAAATTCTCCCAAATGACGGCAAGTGCCAAGTTCAGCATGAAGAATGAGCCAAATAGCACGAATGTGATGAAGTACACGGCCGAGGCTGTGCCGTATCCAGCGTCCTCGAGCGCATACATAATGTCGCTCCATCCTTCACGGGGCATACACACGAACAGAATGAGCGCTGCCGAGCCGATGCTGTCGAACGACGTGATACCATAGTTGAGGTTGGGCGTGTAGGTGCCGATGTTGAGCACAACGCGGTTTATAGTTTCGTCCGGATGAGTGAATCGGAAGTTGCCGAAGTTGTCGTAGTCAGAGCCACATGTCTGCTCCCCCGGACAGCTCCTGAACGGCTTGCCCCTCCGCTCCTTCGGACTGTCCCCACTATCGCTGTAGTCGATATTGCACGTCTGCGCGTCGTCGTCGCTGTCTGCGACTGGCCAGTAGCACACTCGCGGTGTGTACCACGGTGACGACTCGTGCGTCCACGAGCTGTCGTCGAGCGGGATGAACTGCCCGTTCTCTTCTCGACACCGAAACGCCGTTGCGTTGGCGACGACGCGTGCTTGGTACTCTCCAAGTTGGTCGTACGTAAGCGTCGGATCCAGCACGACTGGAAACGGCGTGAGTCGACACCGCGCATGAAACACGCCGCTCCATAGCTGCACGCCGACGACACCGTAGAGGAAGAAGAGAAACGACAAGAACGCCACGACGGAAAGCAGCTCCGGGATCGAGCGCAGCAGCGCCGTCACGAGCCTCTTGATGCCGGGCACAGCGTTGAGCAGCCGCAGCGGCCGCAAAACGCGTAGCGCGCGCAGCCCCGAGACGTTGGGGATGCCCGGGATGACGGCGATGATGCCAACGAACACGACGACGAAGTCGATCCAGTTCCACGGGTCCATCAGGTACGCTCCGCGCTCGACGAAGAGCCCCATGGCGATGATCTTGAGCGTGCACTCGACGGCAAAGATGGCCGTGAAGATGACGTCGGCGTACGAGACGATGGCGTTGCGCAGCGAGGTGTTCGCGTCCAGGTCGCCGTCGGCTTGGACGTGCGCGAGGTCGGGCAGCGCGAGGATGATCGAGTTGGCGAAGATGAGCGCGAGCACGACTTGCTCAAAGGTCTTGGAGGTCGTGAGCCAGACCACGCGCCGCCGGAACGCGCTCGTCTCGTCAAAGTACCACAGCGAGTTGGTCGCGAAGAGGAACCGGCGCCCGTGCGCGTAAAAATTGTACCGGTCGGCGACGTCCGGCGAGCCGTCGTCGCCCGCGAAGCTGCCGGGCGCGTTGTTGATCACGTTCTGGACAAACTCGGGCGGCGGTGCCTGCGACGACTGGACGCGCGCGGCTGCGGCGGAGTTGGCGGCCGTGAGCAGGTTGGTCACCGAGGGCGATGACGAGCCGTAGTCCGAGCTCTGGCGCCGCGCCCGGAACGAGCGCCGGCTCAGCGACTTGGTCATAGAGCCGGAGAAGCGCTTGCGCGTGCGGCTCTGCTCGACGCTCGTGACGAACGCGCCGAACGCGAGCGTGGCGGCCGTGCCGCCCACGGGCACGGCGCCATGCGGCCGCGACACGGCGGTGGCCTTCTGGCCCGTCACCGCGTCCATCTCGCGCGCGGCCAGGCAGGAATGGCGCTGTACTCGGCGTCGTCGCGGTCTCCGTCGCGCGCGTGACAGCACAGACGTCGCGGAGGAAAGCGAAGAGGAAGAGGCCGACGGCGCTAATCCCACATCTCCACCCTTTCGTGAGTTTCCAATGTTAGGAGTCGCCGTTGCACAACGGAAACCTCCTTGACCAACAGAGAAAACACGGTAAAAATACCAGCATACACAATGGCGTCTCTATTACACAGGGTGCAGTCTATAAGTAACGGTAAATGGAGGGGTCTACAGGGCCTCGGCGTCGTCGTCGAGGTCCATGCGGTGCGCGAACGAGCCGTGGCGGCGCTGCACGAGCCAGACGTCGTCGGCCACGGCGCCGTAGAGGCCGTGCGCGGCCGGGTTCTCCGGGTCCGACTCGACTTGCTGCCAGTGCAAGTGCGTCGCGTTGTGCACGTGGAGCCGCGAGTAGCCGAAGATGGCGTTGCGGAACGCGTCCCACGGCGCCTCGGGCTTCTCGAAGGCCTTGCGCATGATGCGCAGCTTGTACTGGCCCGAGGCGCCCGTGAGGATGTGCGTGGTCGCGCGCATGTCGGTCGTGCGCTTCCACGTGCGCCCACGGTACACGTCGAACGCGCGCTCGTAGTTGTGCTGGTGGCCGCAGATGTACAGGTCCACGCCGTGCTCGTAGAACAGGTCCTCCAGCCGCTCGCGCAGCAGCGCCGCGCCCTTGCCGCAATTGGCCTCGTCCGAGGTACAGTACATGGGCCGGTGGCCGATCACGATGAGCCACGGCGTCTGCTCACGGTTCGCGTTCGCCTCCTTGAGATCGCGCCGCAGCCACGCCTCCTGGCGGTCGATCACGCCCAGCCCGCGCGAGCTGCCGAAGTAGAGCTCGGTCGAGATGACCACAAAGTGCACGAGCCCGACGTCGAACGA
>JAMFLL010000437.1:0-37692 GCA_027475725.1 Pythium rhizo-oryzae
GAGGCGTCGAGGTAGCCGCCCACGGCCGCCGCCACGTGGGGCATCTCCAGGTCGCGCGCGTGGAGCACCGCGAAGGCCGCGGTCGTCGCCATGGTGTCGGGAAGGAGGGAGGCTATTTGGGTATGGCAGCCAAGTGGCCCCCAGCGCGGCGGCGGCCACGTACCCCCTCGCCCGTGCGCGCCAGTCAGTTTCGCCCGCATGGAGCGACAGGGGCGCCGAGAATGACTCTTCAGGGAGAGGAGCTGCCTATTTACAGCCAATGAAATAGCCGAAAAGAAGAAATAGAGCATTACGATTGGTGGATATTGCGAATGATTCCCAGCGATCTTCCTGGGCGACGGGGCGCAATGCTGAATTTCTCGGCATCGCACATCGGGAGCGCGGCTCAGACCCAGACGATTCGCTCAGAAATCTGAGTCGCGACGGTAACAGCGTGGAGCTCTGGACGGAGAAACTGAAAATGGGGCGCGATCGCGTGCGTCCTGAGACGCTGCTGCGAACGGCACGCACCTGTCCTAAGAACGCGCCGAGGCTCATGGTGGGACTGGCTCTTGCTGGTGGAAACCAACGCTGGCGGTGGAAACCCACGACGCTTCTCACGCGTGTGACGGAACTGGTTTGCGACAGTGCGCAGGGCATCGTCGAATCTGTTTGGTGGAGAGAGATGCCTGTGGCTCTTGATGATTGCGTCCTGGTCTTGATGATTGCGTCCTGGTCCAGCCAGCGCTCCGTACAGTAACAAGCTCTGTGGATTGGCGGGCGGGCGAGAAGAAGACTTTGGCAGCACTTGAAGATTCCATCGTGCTTCGACCAAGAACGTTTGTACCCCGTTTTTAGCCATATATACCCTCAATTTACTCCGTTTCCGTTGCAACTGGTCTGAAATGGGTCCTATTTTGGATTATCCATTCTTTGCCCATGTGTGTGTGCAACATGTTGCATCACCTGGGCGAGAGATTCGGCTGGTCCCCAACTGCACCCAGAAGGAAGCCCCATACGGTCACTAACGAAAGGCTTTATCCATTTAATTTCTAATTTAACAGTATCACTAGAGCACCTAAAGTCAGGTACAACACCTCCGATCCCACATGTCGAATCTTGGTGTGTCATCCGTCACTTTAGGAATGGGGCAGAGAGCGACGACATCGCGACGTCCATGATGGGCTTGACCTCCCCGCAGACGGCATGACAAGCGACAGGGCGCGCACGGGGAGGTCCAAACATCGGCCCCGACGGCGTTCACGTCCACGCTGGAACCGCCTTCTTCGCGTCCGTGGGCCACCGAAGCCGGCCATTCGGACTTTTGCCCGCCCCCAAGACCAAGTCTCCGCTAACCTCCACCACCATGTGCAAGGTCTGGTACGCCGCCGCTCTCGTGCTCGCGCTCGCCTCCTCGTCGGTCCACGCCGGCCAGACGTGCGACGACGCCGGCGCCGACCCGAAGCCGTACAAGAACCGCCCGCTCGTCGTGGGCCACCGCGGCGCGCCCGGGTACCTCCCGGACCACACGATCGAGGGCTACACGCTCGCGATCGAGACGGGCGTGGACTTCATCGAGCCCGACCTCGTGTCCACCAAGGACGGCGTGCTCATCGCACGCCACGAGCCCAACATCATCGGCACGACCGACGTCTCGACGCGCAAGGAGTTTGCCGACCGCAAGAAGACGGTTGAGGTGGATGGCGTGAAGGAGGAGGGCTTCTTCGTGAGCGACTTTACGCTCGCCGAGATCAAGACTTTGCGCGCGATCCAGCCGCTCGCGGAGCGCGATCCTCAGTTCAACGGCAAGTTTTCCATCCCGACCTTCGCTGAGGTCATCGCGCTCGCGCAGAGCAAGGGCAAGGAGCTCAACCGCAAGATCGGCATCTACCCGGAGACCAAGCACCCGACGTACCACCGCGCGCTCGGCCTCCCGCTCGAGGAGAAGCTGCTTGCGGAGCTGGATCAGGCCGGTTGGAACAACGCCGAGGCGCCCGTGTTCATCCAGTCGTTCGAGGTCTCGAACCTCAAGGAGCTCCGCAAGAAGACCAAGATCCCGCTCGTGCAGCTCGTGGACGGCAACGAGATCGACCCCAAGACGGGCGACCTCCTCCCGGACACGCGCCCTTACGACTGGACGGTCGCCGGCAAGAACGCCACGACGCTCGACATGCTCACGCCCGCGGGTCTCAAGGAGATCGCCACGTACGCGGACGTCGTCGCGCCCTGGAAGCGCTACCTCGTCAAGCAGATCGTGAGCAAGGCCGGCCCGGACGGCCAGCAGGTGGACGTGAACGGCGACGGCAAGGTCACGGACGCCGACTTCAACGTCGTGCCGAACGCGCAGCTCTTCAAGGACGCGCACGCCGCGGGCCTCAAGGTCCACACGTGGACGTTCCGCGACGAGGCCTACCGCCTCGCGCTCGACTACAAGAACGACCCGGTGAACGAGTACAACCAGTTCTTCGACCTCGGCCTCGACGGCCTCTTCTCGGACAACTGCAAGACCGCCGTGCCCGCGCGCAACAAGTGGCTCGAGGCGCACCCGTAAGTGCCGCCATCGACGTCACACACACAGCGTCGTCCATATCGAACGCTGGATCTTCCCCCACGCTCCGTAAGCAACACCCACCATTCTGTCTCTTCCATAAATAACAGCCCACCCGGCAGCTTCAACGTGTCTCTTCACATTTCCACCAATCCAAACTCGTTCTGCCATGTTTTCAGTCCAATCATGTCCTTAGACGCTTTCCATTGGCTGAAATGCCCACGCGCGTATCCAATCTTTCTCTCCGCTCCCCCCTGTTGGTCCCCCCTCCGCCGTTGTGAGCTCATTTCTGTTCCAGCCGCCGCCAGCGGGGGGGAGAACAAAGAGCACTTCAACCCACCCACGCAAGCAGGCGGAAGAGCGAGCACCATGGCCGAGGGCGTGTGGCGCGCGCCGGCCTTCCTGGGCGTCTTCGGCGACCCGTTCCTGCGCAACACGCCGTACGAGTTCGGCGGCAACCCGCAGGCGCTGGTCGCGACGCTCGACGCGCTCGCGGCGGCGCTCGCGCCCGCGCCATCAGCCGCCGACGCGAGCGTCACGTTCGCGTGGACGGCGGCGCAGGAGGCGTTCGTGGGCGAGACGCTGCTCGCGCAGCTGCAGATCTGCCGCGCGTGGGCCGACAAGGGGCTCAAGGTCCCGGACGCCAAGCAGTTCCAGGCGTTCCTGAAGGAGTGGAAGACGTTCCTCGCGGGGCTCGCGGAGCACCAGCCCACGCTCGTGCCCGGCGGCTTCGTCGGTAACGCCTCGAGCCACACCATGATCTACGTCGTGGAGAAGACGGACCGCGACCACTACAGCTTCACGGTGTGCAACAAGGGCCCGGGCGCCGAGATGTACCACGCGACGACCCTCGAGGGCGCTACGGCCGAGAACGGGGCTGTGGCCGCCGACTGCGACAAGGTACGCGTCCAGCCGTTCGTCCAACTCTCGCGCATCCCGTCCGAGCGCATGTTGGACATGGCCTTCTGGTCGCTGCTCTTCTCGCTCTGGATGCGCAAGCCGCCGTCCGAGTACCACCGCGTGGAGACCATCTACGACGTGCTGCTGCCGTGGCTCGCCGGCGACAAGCTGCTGCCGCTCGCGGTGGAGGAGACGGAGGCCACGTGGACCAACCTGGCGACGGACGGCGAGATCTTCTGCACGGGCCGCACGCCGCAGCGCTCGAACCTGGGCTTTTGCAAGAGCGTGCTCGAGGCCGTGCGCTACATGTGCGTGGTCAAGGGCGGCTTCTCGCCGCGCGAAGTCAAGTATTCGGTGCTCTTCCGACTGCGGTATCGGCTCTTCCAGCGACTCGTGCGCGACCTTGAGGTCGCACGCGACCCGACCAAGGGCATCCCGACCGACGCGCTGGAAAAGGCGCTGCGCGCGCTCGCGTCGATCACGCTCCGCGACTCGCTCCAAGGGAGCCACACGCTTGCAACCATCGCACCGGACGCGGTCGTCGGCGTGTACTTCGCCAAGGCGGGCAGCGCCGCGTGCAAGCAGCTCACCAAGCTGCTGGTCACCTTGACCGAGACGCTGCGGGCGAAGCAGAAGAACTTGGTGGTGATCATTGTCTCGTTGGACCAAGAGCAAGATGAGTACGCCAAGCTCACGGCCGACCTGCCCGATCGCAACTGGCTGATCGTGCCATTCGAAGAGATTGAGGCGCGGAAGGCGCTGGTCGAGGCGTTTGCATTAAACAGCATCCCGAAGCTGATTATCCGTGACGCGCAGGGCTCCATTCTGACGCCCAAGGGCAGGGAGCTGGTGGAGCGTGATCCTACGGGTGATCATTTTCCATGGAATGGAGAGGGATTCCAGCTCCCGGTTCAAGCTCTCTCGTACTCAGAGCGTGTGTGCGTCGAAATGGCGGTCAAACAAGTTGGTCTCAAGACACTGCGGCACCACACTGCCGGTAACCTGAGCACGCCAGAGCTATTGCTTGTGAACCGCCAGATCGCTCGCGTAGATGCACTTTTAGACGAGGTGGACGTGGCTGCGAGGGCGTTTGCGGCGAAGAGCGAAGAAGGAAGCGCGACCGCGTTTGAAGCGGTTGTTCGGTCCATTTCGCATTCAAACATGGATCTGCTGCAAGCTGATGGGCGGGAAGACCACTACGCGGGCAACGCAGCCGATGTAAACGTACCAGTACTCGGAAGCTTCTTGGACGTTCCGGAACGCGTAACATCGATCCCCTTGGCTGTCGCCGCGTTCACGAGATGTCGAAATCTCTGCGAATCGTTGCTACGAAGAGCTGCGGACGGATCCTCCTCCTCGCGCGTGTCTCTCCATCACGAAGTGATCCAACTCATCACTACAGTGTTTGTCGAAGTACTCCCTGTGCCCTCCACGTCCAAAGAACAATGTATGTGGCGCCAGCCCGTGACCAAGGAGATGCAGCTCAAGTGCTTGAACTTCATCTTTACGGGCCTCATGGTTCTCGGCAGTGTGTGGCAGTCGGTGGAGCAGCCGTCGCGGCAGTTTGATTCCGAGCGGTCGCTGGCTGCGTTGTGTGGGTTGGCCATTTTTGACGCTCTGCTTCGAACGCCCGCGTCAGACGAGCCGATGGAAATCTCGCTGATGATGGAGCGCGATGGCGGATACGTGCTCGCACATCGCTTTTGCAAGGCCAACTTTACGCTGCGCAAAGCGACGTCGGCGATGGAATTCGCGCGTCCGAGCTTCTGCATCACTCGTGGGCAGGTACTGGCGTACTTTGATCACCAGGACCAGGTGTCCAAGTTTCAGCTGTTCGACTATCACATGCCCGAGGAGAAGATTGAGCTGAAGAAGTACTCAACGACTCTGATCTTCTTCCGTCGATTGATGGAGGTGTACAACTACCAGCTCATCGATGTCAACGACCCAAACCCGCCCACAGAAATGGAGGCGCTCATGGAGTGGTTTTGCAGCGAAGAGTCGGACATGGCGAGGGACCATCCGGAGGTAGGGCTCACGCGCGACCTCGTGATGATTGTGAAGTTCCTCGCGACGATGGAGACCAAGGAAGTCGAGCTGATGCGACGTCGACAAGCTTCGCACCAGTGGCAGCAGTGGCAGCTATCGTTTGACGACTCGGCCTCAACTCACCGCCGAAACTTCTTCGGTATGCGTGGCCTCGACCGCATTCTGAATGGTTCGCTGAAGTGGGAAGTCGTCAACTTCCGAGGAAGCGACCAGGATATTGCGGATATTGATGTGATCGGTTTCATGGAGCGCAAAGTCTACTTTGGTGAAGGGCCTGTCGTCGTCAGCCCTACCGACCTAGCGTCAATTCTTGTGAGTGATGCCAAGAGTGCAAGTGCCGCTCGTGGACTCCCACCTCAAGTTACCGAGGACGATATCATGCATCTGGACTACCTGCCGACGTTCAATGGCACGTTGTCGTCAGAAGAATCCGAGTATCTGACCAGCTACCTGACCGTTCCGTACGCTAGAATTCCTCTCGTCGTGTCGTTCTTCGCATCACGTGATCGAGTAACGTACTTATTCAATCCCGCGCTGCAAAATCTGTTTCGCGCTGCGCTGTTCGAGAGCGGAGACTGGGTGTCCGACGACAAGCAAGAAGAAATATCTCACATTCCGCTGCGAAAATCGTCCTTGCTGCTCCGCGAGGAAGCCGTGGAGCGCGTGTTTGACGCTCGCGTCCAGCATCAGAAATGCGAGGACCACCTTGGCACCATGAACGGTTTGTTGCTTAATGAGCTCGCGCATGCATCGGACGCTGTGATGCAACCCCTGCTGAAGATGCTGCACTCGATCCGTGAACTTGGCGAGGCATCCGTTCATAGCGCTGATGCTCGCTTCATCCTGTACATGATCAAGGTTGGCATGGATGTTTTGCGATACGCGACGTTCACGGTGGACTGGTATATGGCTTCTTCTGCTGAGAACCAGGCCAAAGCAACTATTCTTGAGGGCTACCGTCAGCAGCTCATTGAGTACGCGTTTGGCTTTGCGTACGAGACACTAGAGAAATGGCGGGTCGAAGCTGAGTCGGCGAACAACCTCCAGACAGCGTGCGTCATTCATTCCTACATGGTACTGCTGTATGTGGGTCTTCGTCCTGCGGAGTACACTCCTGAGCGTGTTTCTCGCATGGTCGGATCGATCGCGTATGTGCGAAATTGGCATTGCTTCGGCATGAAGGTGTCAACATCCGAGAGTGGTGAAAGCGGGGGTTTGAGTGCAGAGGACCGCCTTCTTCGGTGGCTGCAAGCGCAAGGTATCAACACTGAGAACGTCGCTAAAAGCTCCCTGGACAAATATTTGAAGGGCCGCCCGCTGTACCTCAAGATTGGGATGCAAACCATACAGGCACCGAGCATCATTGCGCTACGTGGTGCGGATGGTGAGGATCTGAAGTTGCCGCCTGGAGAGGTTTTGGAAGTGGAGATTTTCGAGACCATGCAGATTCATCGTCGTAACGTCGTGAAGTGGCTGGCCACGTTGCCGCGTGCCCAGTTGCATGGCGTGCTTGGCGAGATGGTCCGCATTGCCTTGCGATCCAGCGAGCCAGATAGTGCTTGGAGTTGGCAAGAAGGCGCCGGTGTCCAGAATGCAGGACGCTACAGCTGCACCAAGACGGAGTTGAAGCTGGATGTTCAAACCGGTGAGATTCTATGGCGCAATGACGAACTCAAGCCCGTTCCCGATTCAATGACACAGTATGGCGATTTCAAGAGCATATTCGGCAACAAGTCACTTCACTGCGGTCTCGTTGTTCGCCAGGAGCATCGTCTGTGGATCAAAATTGTCGGTACAGACTACGAACTTGTCGAGTGGGATGATCCAGTGGATCCAGTAGATCAGGGCGTTGGCGCACCGAAGGTGTACGTCCCAGCCGCTGTCGAAGAGACTCCTCCGGCTGAAGAGCTCAAGATGTACTGGGAGTGCCCGGCGTGCACTTGTGCAAATTTCAACGGCGATAACCCGAATGCCACGTGTGAAGTGTGCGGTTCCTCTCGCTTCCCCAATCGCCCGGAGCCCGCACGCCCTCAGCCAGGCGGACGTGACGAGCCGAAGAATGAGTCGGGCTTTGTGTACATCGGCGAGACCTTTTCCCGATCATTCGACATTTACAGCGAAGAAGATCATCCTCATGTCGAAGAGACGTGGTTTGTCGATCTCGTAGGCAGCGTGATGCGATTGCTGTATCCTCCGGACCCGGAGGACAAGAAGCTGCCGTTTCAACTCTTTTTACCCAAGAATGTGTTGAACGCTAACGCGGAGAGGGTGCACCTTCTCGGTTTAGATCAAGGTCCGAAAGAAAAGAAGGACCGGGAAAAGATGGAGACTTTCAAGGAGATTGTCGCGTATCGATCGCAGCAGGTTGTTCACATCTACGCTCTCGTGAGTCACGGTCGGCGCATGTACCGTAAGCTCATCTTTACGTCCAGCTCTCGCGTCAGTCAGCATGGTTTCGCTCTCAACGTGAACCCCGATGCTGGTCCGGTTGACCCATTGTTACTTCGAGCCGGCGGTGAGCCACGTGAGCGTCAATCTGTGGGAGGTTCGTTGGTCGTGCTACGTAAAAATCGACTTTTGAACGGCAGCGAGCAATATGTCCCGCCTCGTTTGCTCCAAGGTATTGTGCCAAGCTGCCTACTCGAAGCATTCCGTTTCTGGTTGGGTGAAGATGGCAGTATGCGCGGTGAGCCACTTGACGCTAAGTCGCAGTGGTTCCGGTACCGTGTCCAGGTGGACATGGTGCCGTCTACGGGCGCAGCCGTTATCACGCGTCGGTCGATTAAAACGTCGTTCTCAAGGATCACTCAGATGGGCAAGGTGGCGTCGAGCGAGGGTGTGGTGATCGGATCAGCAACGAAGCCGCCACCGGCACCGGTCAACATCAGCAGAAACAGTGTCTCGCGGATGCACACGGCAACCGAAGTTCGCGACGAAGACGTGGTCCAACTCATGGCCATGGGGTTCTCGTACGCAGCATGTGGTGCTGCACTTCGAGAGAACTCGGGAAACGTGGGCATGGCCGCACAGTGGCTCCTTGACGAAGCAAACCAGGTCAAGATTGCTGAAGCAGAGGCGGCTGCCGCGTCAGGAGACGTCGTGATGACCGAAGACGAAATCCACGAACAGCATGTCGGAATCCTGATGAGTCTCGAGTCGACTCCATCGCGGCTTGCTGTCGAGTACGCGCTTGATATCTTCGATAAAGATGTGGAGCTCGCGCGTGCTTGGCTTCAGGACCCGGCGAACAGTGACGAAATCAAGCGAGTTGATACCCCTGGAGGCGGCAGTGTGTCTGCTCCCGGCGTGACGGTGTTGCCAACCGAGCCGATGGATATCGACAGTGAAGAACAAAAGACTGCAGACGAAGACACGCTAGAGATTGTTGAGGAGGCGATGGGTGAAGCGCTTGTGCTGCTGAACCTGCTAGATGCCACGAAGAATGGTGATCGCGACTTGCTTCGACTGACAAATTTGCTATGTCGCCTCGAAGATCTGTCTCATATTCTAGTGTGGTGCACGCCTGCGTCGACAAGCGAGGGCGGTCACGCTGCGACAACATCCATTGAGTTTATCGAACTGCCTCGTTTGAAGATCAAGCTTCGACCTCGACGAAACGCCACAGGTGAGACGGTGCGATTCGAGGTCATGGACCAGAACGGGTGGCTCATTAGTGACATACAGTCAGCTGCAGCCAGCTCGCCAATTGCCACGACTTCGAAGTACTTGGATGCTCTCTTATCGACGACCACGGACGGGTGGCTGCTCGAGTCTGACACGAACGACCTGAAGCTTGTGTGCCCTAACCATGATCTCTATCGCCCGCGAATTCAAGGCGAGCCGCTCGGAAACCTCGTGATTGGTGATCGGGCTTCAGCAGGGTGGCAACAAGCGATGGAGACGAGATTCTACTCGTATCCTATCCACTCAAGTCGGACCTTCTTGCTGCCGCCGTCTTTGAGCTCGACGATGTACCTTATCCTATCAAACCTTTTGTCTCGCAACTATGCGACAGCCATGAACTTCATCACAGGGGTCACAGTGGATGTGAAATTCACGGATGAAGAGAAATGGATCTTTGACCAGCTGAGCAAGACCCTGGACGATCGTCATCCGAATGCTTGCGCATGCCGTGTTCGCCTCTCTCTGAGCATCGCGTATAGCGACAACAAAGCACCGTGGAAGCTGGCTGCGGAGATGCATGACTACTTATCAGCGCTTGCCCACGTCGACGCCGTTTGTAGGCTCACCCTGGAAGAGGAACAGGAGGTACTCAAGCTGTGCCATCAGCGGCCGCCGTTGTTGGCTCTCCGAAAGGAGCTCTGTGACCACAGAGTCGTTGAAGGTGACAAGGAAGCGAAAAAGGAGATTGAGTTCAAGCTGACTCGAAGCCGCGTTGGAGGCCAACCTTGGATGAAGCTGCGACTGTACAGCAAGGAATATCTCACAGAGCACGGCAAGAAGCTCTCGACTGTTCGGTACAATCGCCCGAAGCATGCGGTCCGTGGTGACAACACTTTCGTTATTGACGAGGAGGAAGCCGGTAAACTTGTGTGGAACTGCGCTGTAGTCGGCGATGAGATTAGCGGTTCGAACCGTGGCCTCGGCTTCTTGTTCCTCTACGAGTGCTTGAACCGTCAGGTTCAGGTTTCACTGGGAGGAGACGACTGCACCCACTCGTACGGTGATCTCGCTGTTCGCTTTTTGCACCTCAAGCTTTCTCGCTGGGGGCGCGAAACAGTTGAAGATGGTGAAGAAGAGTCTGTCCCGTCGCTAGCCATTGCTCAGTTGGCGCTCATGGCCGGTCATCCTTATGATCAGTGGTCGATGACGCCCACTGACTCAGAGAGCACGCGCATGCTGTCATTCGGTGCGAACCTGTACTCGAAGATGACATTTGGCTCACTCGTCAAGAGCTTTTTCGAGATCGGTGAGGTCGAGTTCCTTTCAAAACTAAGCTCGGACGACCACCAGGAGCGCATCGTACGACCACTGAAGATCCAGTTTAGCCGCGCACATGTGTCAGCCGACCATCTCGTGCGTGTGTTGCTCCCATTCGTCGAGCTTGGGGATGCATTCGAACCGTCCAACACGGCGTGCGAGACACGGTCATTCAGGTCGACAAGCGCGTCCGATATCAATCCGGAGTTTCCGTTGGAGTGCATGGACGTGTCTCGCTACATCACGTTCTGTGATCCTGAGACCACGCTAACTGCGGCCCTGCCTTTTGATTTATCCCAGCACCCGGCAGCACAAACGGTAGCGGCGAAGGATCTCTTGAAGCGTCTCAGCGATGATATTACAGCCAACGCAAACGCCGTAAACGGAAGTAAGGATGCATTTGTTGCGAGCATCACACCCCGGGACGTTGTTGTTCTGAGCAACGGTGGAGATCCTACCGCCGCGATCAATAGCGTCGAGCAGCTCATTGAGGTGTGCTCGAAGCAACGTGCAGAGGACCGATCCAAAGTGGACGAGTGGATTCTCCTGGTTGAAAGTCATGCGAACAAGACACCAGAAGAGAGCGTCAACGCAGCCAAAGTCAGCCGCTTCCTGGTGGAGCGTCGTATTGGCGCTTTCCCTCACGTCAAGTTCGACTACTTAACTTCTTTGCTCTCTTCAGATAAATTTGAAGCCGACATCACGCGACGTAACCCATTTGCATCGCAGGTGTGTGTCCCGGACGAACTAGTCCAGCGCATTCTCAGCATTCTTTTGCTCTGCAACCGCATTGTGCACATCAACCGTACCATCAACCTCGCACGGGTTCTCGTTCGTCGTTTAGGCGAACTCGAGAAGGTTGCCAAGGGCGCGGATGTTGCAGTCACGCAGGCCCATGTGAAGCAGACGCTCCAGGCGTCGAAGGATCTCGCGGATGCACTGTTGTCCAAACGTCACTACTTACGTGTGCAGGGCGATGCCGATCCACAGCCCAAGTTCGATCCTCGGTTCCTAGTGTTCGAGTATGTCTTTGACATTTTGCTGCGTGGTCGCCAAGTGCAGATGATCGACAGTTTCCTTCAGAGTCTCGCGCGTGGCGACTCGCGTGTGCAGCAGATGATCATGGGTGCCGGCAAGACCACAGTCGTCGGCCCGTTACTCACGTACATATTGGCGGACAAGCAGCACCTCGTCACGCACGTCATGCCGACCGCGTTGCTGGAGCAATCTCGCCAGGTGCTGCGCAGCCGGTTCAGCAACGCCGTGCTGCGCAAACGCATCTTCACGTTTGAGTTTGATCGTTCTGTTCCAGATGACCCGCAGCACGCGTTGAAACTGTTTGAGAAGGTCAATCGTGCTCGCCTCCACGGTGATGTGGTGTGTGCATCCCCCGAGTCGATCAAGTCGATGATGCTGAAGGTGATTGAGCTCTTGCATTCGCTCGAGGAATCATCAGAAGTGATCCAGCTTCCTCTTTCGAAGGCGTCGGCGTCGCAGAACATTCGACGCATTCGCCGCACACTGGAGGACCGATCTGAAATGGTGGATGAGCTGCACAAGGTACTCAAACTTTGGCAAGACGGCGGTATATTGATAATGGACGAAGTCGACGTGCTGCTGCACCCGTTACGCTCCGAGCTAAACTTCCCTATCGGCAACAAGTTCCCCATTGATTTGGCTGCCAACCGATGGGAGCTACCCATCCAACTCATTGACGCCGTGCTCCATAGTCCTGAAGAAGGCAGCTCGGATGTCCACAAGCGCCTGCATGCGATTCTGGCTGCAGGATACGCGTCTCATGCTCTCCAGCGTTTCCCGCACCTCGTGCTTCTCGACATGGAGTTCTACGAGACGAAGATCATGCCCGTGATGACCGAGATTGCAATGTCTTGGCTTTTGAAGCACCTGAAAATGGGCAAAATGGAAGTGGACGAGGCCACCATCGCGCACTATGTCCAGTGTGACCGCCAGGAACTCCATTCAAACCAAGAACTTCGCAACGCGATCGACTCAGGGCTATCAGACTCGTCGATCAAGCTCGTGAACCTTGCGCGTGATTGGATCCGCACAATTCTGCCGCATGTGCTGTCCAAGATCAACCGCGTCTCGTACGGTTTGCTTCGAGGCGACTACCAAGCGCAAGCTGCTTCGGGCAGTTCGGGTGGGAACTCGCACTCGCGACTGCTGTTGGCAGTTCCGTTCGTCGGCAAAGATGTCCCCAGCCGCTCGTCTGAGTTTGCCCATCCAGACGTGCTAATTGGGTTGACCATTCTGGCGTACCGCTACGAGGGCATCCGCGTGTCGGATCTCGTGCGCATCGTCTCGCAACTCAAGCAAGACTTCAGTCGGCAGCTTGGGCCACGTGATCAGCGACCTGCGTGTGCGATGTTCCGTGAGTGGGTGATCACAGGTCTCTCGCAATCCAAGAACAAGAACGGAGGTGGCGTGCTTCCCCTGCCACTGTTCCAGCTGCGGGACCCGTCTCAAGTGTCTCGGCTACATACGCTAGTGTCCAAGCTCGCGGGCGTCGTCTATTACTACGCTCGCCAGCACGTGTTCCCGTCGTGCATGAACTTTCAAAAGCTCAAGATCTCGGCGTGCGGTCACGAACTAGGCAGCAACGCTTTGTTCACCAAGCGCATTGGCTTCTCAGGCACGCCCTCGAACTTACTTCCAATGGATTTGGGCGAGTGTTACTACGAGCCACGAAGCGACGGCAGCATTTTCCAGGCGCTGACCAGCACGCGAATTGTTTCAGTGGAAAGAAAAGTCAACTGGACAGCGCGGAGCCTCTTGCTGGACATCGCGCGCGCGAATCCCCCGTTCCACGCGCTGATCGACACGGGTGCGCTCATCACGGGCTTCGAAAACCATGAAGTGGCGGCGTTCTTGCTGCAGCATTTGCCTTCGTCCATGGAAGGTGTTGTGTATCTGGACAACGAAGACCGTCAGATGATCCTTCTCCGTGACCACAACGGTGCTATGCCGCTCGTTCAGTGTGGATTGAGTCCGGCGAAGCGCTTCACGTTTTACGATCAGGTGCACACGACGGGCATGGACATCAAGCAGGCTGTGGACGCGCGTGCCGTGCTCACGTTGGGCAAGGATATGACGTTCCGTGACTACGCGCAGGGAGCATACCGCATGCGTGGTATCGAAACAGGCCAATCGATCCATCTCTTCATGATTCCGGAGGTGGAGAACCGCATTCGTCACGAGATGGCGCTGGCCGGCAGCAGCATGGACCTCGTCGAGAAGACCAAGGCGCTCGAGTCGTTCTTGCTGCTCGTTCCCGCGTGGCTACTCATCAATTCGATGCGTATGGAGTCGATGCAGCTCGTGCAGCTCTCGCTCCAGGAGCTCCACAATACGTGGCGCAAACGCGCGCTGCACGCGCTCATGGCAGACATCGCGCAGGCCCACGCGGACAACGCGCACTATCAAACCTCCAAGCGGCTGCGGCGCTTTATCGGAGATGCTGCCGAAACGGCATGGCTCCGCGAGTGTATCGACCGCTTCCGTGAGGAGATCTCGTACACGGTCGAGTCGGTCGTGCCGACGAAGAAGGAACTCCGCGACGTGATTGACGCGCTTGTGCTCAAGCACTCGTCGTTTGTACAAACCGACGGCGAGAAGCAACGGGTGAACGACGTGAAGGATCGTCTCGCTCACTCTTCAAAGAACGGAGTCGGCCAAGATGACGCCGATCACGCGGACATGCGGCTGACTGCCGAGGTAGTTCACGAAAATGAACAGGAAGCAGAGGAAGAAGCGGAAGAGGAAGCTGAGCAAGAGGAGCAGAAGATGAGTGCGTTCACGCGTGACGACGAGCACCCAATCCCATGGAGCGCAAGCGTGTTGGCTGCCGCACCTGCTACCGCCACGGAGGACGACGACGGAGCTGTGTTTTATCCGTTTGCCAAGTTCCGTGCGCACACAGAGTGTCCCGCAATTGCATTCCCGGGCGAGTTGCTCGTGTCGGGCAACTTTTTCCGAAGGCGCTGGGTTGGGCTGGGCGAACGCCGCGTCAAGAACGTCGGTCTGATCCTCGAATGGTCACCACTTGCAGAACAGGAGACGATGAAGAAGGCAGTCCACCACCTCTTCATGAAGGTCATGGCCGAGGCGGGGGCTGGGGGCATCGCACCGAACGACGCTGCCGTCAAGGCGCTGGGTTTGGCATCGCAGCTCGCGCGTCAGCACCCGAACGAGCTATCGAGTGGCCTCAAGAGTGATGTGCTCGCGCTCATGGACCAGATGCCGGTGTACCTGGCAACGATCTCGCTCGCAGAAGGAGAGACCGTGAGGCGCATGATCCATCAAAACCACCCGGTGCTGCGCACGAGCCAGATCCGACTGCGCACGTGTGAGGGCGAGCTGGTGGAGAGCTCGTCGTTCACCGCAACTTGGGGCGACAGTATCGATGTCGCGACGTCGGTCAAGAAGCGCAAGCTCGCGACGGGCGTACAATGTTTGCGCTTTTTCAACAATGAGATGTACTACACGCCGGCGGAGCTGCAGCTGTTGATGGACGGGCTCGCGAGCGTGCCCATCTCGCTTCGCCATGAGTTTTTCGAGTGCCTCTTACGGCTACGGCGTCGTGAGCGACACCTCTGGGGCGACACGCCCCTAGCTAAGGTGTTTACGCGCCAGGACGAGTGGCACCTGCTGAGCGCGCGTGCGCGCCTGCAGCAGTTCCAGCAGTCATTGCAGCGCAAGAAGAAGAAGATGCAGCTCGCCACCGCACTGCGTCGCTTTGACGAGAACGGTGACGGCCGCCTCAACGCCGAGGAGACGCTCAAGTGCTTTGAAAGCTTCCAGCTCGGGTACTCTTCGGGCGAGCTCAACGAGATCATCGGGCTCATCGCCGACCCATCGCAGTTTGAGAGCAGTTCCGGAGGCGTGGCGATGGCCACGATCTGCGCCGCATTCGGCATTTCGGTGCAGCAGATGGAAGATGAGCAGCGCCGCGAGGACCTGAAGCTGCGCGCCGAGCAGGCTGACATGGAGGGCGTCGCGTGGCACTGCCCCGTGTGCACGTACGCGAACGACGGCGGCGCGCCCGCGTGCGGCGCCTGCAACGAACCCAACCCGCTGCTGCTCGACGAGTCGGCCAAGGCCGCGTCCGCATCGCAGCAGGGTTGGCAGTGCTCCAACTGCACGTTCATCAACCTGCCGGGCGACGTGGCCTGCGCAATCTGCGAGCTCGGCGCCGACGGCCAGCGCGCCGTGCCGCGCGGCAAGTGGGTCTGCGCAGGTGAGCAGGGCGGCTGCACGTTCTTCAACTCGCTGAGCAATTTCTATTGCGAGGTGTGCAACCGCGCGCGCCCGGACCTCGCGTCCACCAAGTTTTGAGCGCGCCGGAGCCAGCTGACGGCGCGATGGCTACATCCGTAAGGCTCTCTTCATACACATGCATGGTTCTGTTCTTGGTCTCTCCTTCGTTTCATCCACGCTATCAACAGGTTCCCTCGCGCGTCGTCAAAGAGTCACAAAGTCCATTCATTTCAAGCTGATTCATATGCCGTCAACGCTACGCTACACAGGTTGCCATCACCTCGGCCCTCACGCGCCGCTCAGAGCTGCTCGAAGTTGATGAGATCGCTACCATCGCCGCCGCTGTCGCCGCCGGAGCCGTTGCCGCCCGAGCCGCCGGGCGTGTCCTGCCCGAAGCCGTCGATATCCAGACCGAAATCCATCGAGCTCGAGAACGTCGTGGGCGACAGGTCGCTGCCAAAGCTCATCGAGAAGCTGCCCGAACCGGTGGCGGACGCGAGCCCCGCGGGCATCTGCAGGAGCGAGCTGTCCATGCCCGAGTACAGGCTCGTGTCGTCCAGGCTCAGCCCCAGACCCGAGCCCAGCGGGCTGTTGCCGCCCCGCGACGGCGGGTTCGACGAGCTGCCCTGCTGCGCGTTCTGCTGCGAGGCTTGCTGCTGCTGCATTTGCTGTTGACGAAGCTGCTGCTGCTGCTGCTGTTGTTGTTGTTGCTGCTGCTGCTGCTGACCTTGCGGGGTCTGGCCCGGCTGATTCCGCTGCGGGGTCTGCTGGCCAGGAGACTGCGTCGGCTTGCCTTGCTGCTGCTGTTGCTGCTTGGGCTGCTGGTTACCCTGCGCCTGAGCAGCCTTCGGCTGCTGTGACTGTTGCTGTTGCTGTTGTTGCTGCTGCTGCTGTTGTTGTTGCTGCTGTTGTTGTTGCTGCTGCTGCTGCTGATGTTGCTGGAGCATTTGCTGCTGCTGCTGCTGGCGCTGCATCTGGATCTGCTGCTGCTGGCGCGCGTACTGCAGCCGCTGTTGCTGGAGATGCTGCTGCTGCTGCTGCTGAATATGCTGCTGCTGCTGTTGCTGCGACTGCGGTGGCTGCTGCTGCTGCTGCGCGTTTTGCTGTTGGAGCTGCTGCTGCTGTTGCTGCTGCATTTGCTGCTGGCGCTGCTGCTGAAGCTGCTGCTGGTACTGCTGGTGCTTCTGCTGGTTGGACTGCTGCGCGTTTTGCTGCTGCGCGTTCTGCTGCTGCGTCTGGCCGCTCTGGTTCGCCATGGCTTGTTGCTGCGCTCGCTGCTGGGCTTGTTGTTGTTGTTGCTGCTGCTGCTGCTGCGCCGAAGCACCCTGTTGCTGCGGCTGCTGGGGCGCACCCGGCTGACCTTGCTGCGGCCCGTTTGCGTTGGCGCCGCCCATCATGTTCATTCCGGGCGCGCCGGGGGCGCCGTTGCCAGGCGCCGGGCCGCCAGGGCCGCCGCTCACACCCGGCGGGAAGCTGCGCCGGTCCGTCTCGGTGCGCAGCTTCTTCAAGTACGGGTTCACGATCTTGACAATGTACTTGTACACCTTGTCGAGCTCCTCAAGCTTGCGCGGCTGGTGCGTGGACTTGTCCTCGCTCAGCACGCTCGCGCAGAGCTGGACGTAGCTGAGCAGGTACCGCAGCTTCTTCTTCTGGTCCGTCTCGTTTTGGTCCTTCATGTGGTCGACGTACTTCTTGAACGCGCTGTGGACCTTCTCGACGTCCTCGTGGTACTTGGTCTTGAGCGCCGCGTGCTGGCGCCAGTACTCCGCGGCGTTGTCCGCGACGTTGCCCTCGGGCTTCATGGGCGCGCCACCGGGACCGCCGGGCGCGCCGGGCATGCCCATGGCCGCGGCACTGCGCGGCGTGGTGCCCGTGCCGGCGCCGGGGATGTCGCCAGCCATGCCCGGGCCGCCGACGCTGGCGCGGCCTTGCGGCGGCGCGCCCTGGACGCCGCCGGGGAACTGCTGCGGACCGCCCGGGTACCCGGCGCCAGCTCCGGGCTGCGCCGGCTGGCCGGGCCCGCCCGCACCGCCCATCATGCCGCCGCCGGGCGCGCCGCCCGCGCGTGGGTTCATGTTGTTGTAGTAGGAGAAGTCGAGCCGCGAGAGGATGCCGCTGTTGGGCAGGTTTTGCGCGTTCATGGCGGCGTTCATGTCGGGCTGCTGCGCGCGCAGCGTCTTGAGGCGGTTGAAGATCTTGCTGATGTAGTCCTGCTGCGTGCGCGACTCCTTGTACAGCTGCAGCTCGTACCACGCCACGTTCATCCAGAGCTTGATGCCCGGCGGCGGCTCGCTCGACACGCGCACGAGCTCGTTGTAGCTGGTGGCATCAGAAAAAAACACACACGGTCTCCGTTAGTCTGCTGGTCGCCTCCTCCTCCATAACATTTCCCCTCGCGCCGCCCACGTACATCTTGGCGATGAGGTTGGCGCGGTGCTCGCGCGTGACCTGGATGCGCCAGTCGGCGCCCGCGAGCGGCGGCTGCGCGCCGGCGGAAGCGGGGTTGGGCGCCGCGAGCCCGCCGGGCGCGGGCCCCACGCCGCCGGGCACCTGCATCGCGGCCGGGTTCATGGGCATGCCGCCCATGGGCATGCCGGGGCCACCGGGGCCGCCGGGCCCGGGCGCCATGCCGTTCATGGGCATGCCCATCATCATGGGCTGCGGCACGCCGTAGGGCGCGGCGTTCATGGGCACGCTCATGGCGGCGGGCGCCATGCCGTTCATGGCCATGGGCATGGACATGGGCATGCCCATGGGCACGCTCATGGGCGCGCCGCCCAGCCCCAGCGGGTTCACGCCGTGGGCGTCCATTTGAGCCGAGAGAGAGAGACGAGTTGCGCGCGGTTTGGCCCTGGAACGACCCCCCGAGCGAGAAATGCCGGCGCGGGTTTGAACGGGATGGGAGCGAAAAGGAGGCGAGGAAGACGAGCGTCTCATTTATGCGTTTGCATGGTGATATCCATTAGTAGAGTTCACTCACGATACGTTTGATAGTGCTCATATATGGATTATAAGAGGTATGAGAAATCAAACAGTTCGGAGAGTGTGGGTGGTCGCGTGGGTGGGGTTTTTGGGTCACGCGGGACTGAACGTTCTGAGATAAATACAGTCTACTGATTTAAGGGCGTCCAAATCCGACATTTTAGACAGCTTTCTTGACAATCTTGACAGTGTACGCCTCCAGTACGTCACCGGGGAGAAAGGCGGTCTCCCCGTGGAGCAGGAGCCCGCACTCCTGGCCCTTGGTTACCTCCGAGACCTTCTCCTGGAAGTGGCGCATCGTGTCCATCGCCAGGTCGCTCGCGAGCACCTCGCCGTCGCGCACGAGACGGTACTTGGCCTGCATGCTCAGCGCGCCGGCGGTCACGCGGCAGCCGGCGATGCTCACGGTGCGCCGCCCCGACTTGGTGATCGGGATCTGCTGCACGATCTCGGCGGCGCCCAGCACCTCCGTCTCCTCCGTGCCCTCCAGGTTGCTCTCGAGCAGCGCCGTGATGTCGTCCAGCAGCGAGTAGATCACGTTGTGCGGCTTGAGCGCCACGTCCTTCTGGAGCGCCTCCTGGTCGATGCTGCCCGGGTGGCGCACGTTAAAGTGGTAGATCGTCGCGCCCGTGGCCTCGGCGAGCGCGAGGTCCGAGGACGACACGGGACCCACGGCGCCGAGGATGCGCTTCACCACGGCCTCGTCCGTCGGCAGCGACGCGATGAGGTCGTCGATGGCCGCGATCACGCCCATCGAGTCGGTCTTGACGATGATCGGCACGACCTTGGCCTGGTACCCGTCCTCGCCCACCTTGAGCGCCGCCACGCGCTGCGCCTCCTCCTCGGCCTGGCGACGGCGCAGCTCGATCTGCCGCGACTTGGCGTGCGCGCCCATGTACCGGCGCCGACGGTGGTGCGGCGCCTCGCCGCCCTCGGCCTGCGCCTCGGCCTCCTCTGTGGCCGCGAGCAGGTCCCACTGGAGCATCTCCTCGCGCTGCTGCACCACCTCCTTCGCGCGCTCCTCCGAGGGCACTGTGAGCAGCGCCTCGCCGGCGTTCGGCAGGCCCTTGAGCCCGACCACGCGCACGGGCACGCCGGGCGTCGCGGCCTTGACGCGCTTGCCGTCCGCGCCCGTGAGCGCACGGATCTTGCCGTACTCGAGCCCACACACCACCACGGCGCCGTTCTTGAGCGTGCCCCACTTGACGATCGCGTCGACCTGCGGGCCCACGCCGCGCGCCATCTTGGCCTCGAGCACCACGGCCTCGCCCGCCACCGCCGTGTCCGCGCGCAGGTCCATGATCTCGGCGTGGAGTGCGATCGTCTCCTTGAGCGCGTCGAGGCCCTCGCCCGTCTTGCCCGAGACGCACACCAGCGGCGTGTCGCCGCCCATCGACTCGACCACCACGCCGTGCTCGAGCAGCTCGCCGCCGATGCGCGCGACCACCTCGTCCTGGCTCTGCGAGTGCATGTCCACCTTGGTGACCGCGACCACGAGCGGCACGTTGTTCTTGAGCGCGAGCTCGATCACCTCCTTGGTCTGCGGGCGCACGCCGTCGTCGGCCGCGACCACCAGCACGATGATGTCGGTCACTTCCGAGCCCATGGACCGCATGCCGCTGAACGCCGCGTGGCCCGGCGTGTCAATGAACGTCATGTCGCCAAACTTCTTGCCCAGCGCGACAGTGAACGCGCCGATGCTCTGCGTGATGCCACCAGCCTCCGAGGCCGCCACCTTGGACTTGCGCAGCGCGTCCAGCAGCGTCGTCTTGCCGTGGTCCACGTGGCCCATGACCGAGATCACGGGTGGCCGCACCGGGAACGCCGAGCAGTCCTCGGGCGGCACCGTGAGTTCGGCGTCGACAAACTCGGGCGGCAGCAGCACCGGGATCATGTTGAGCGACTCGACCGCGACTTCGGCAATGTCGTTCGTGATGACCGAGTCGTCCGTCACGCTCTCGCCGAGGTCGCGCAGCGCGCGGATGAGCACCTTGGACTTGACGCTCATGCGGTCGGCCAGGTCCTTGACGAGGATGCGCGTCGGGATCTCCACCTCCTGCGGGGGCAGCACCACCTTGGGGCGGTGGCGGTCGGTCTTGCGCTGCTGGCGCTTGAAGCGGCGCTCCTCGCGGTTCTCGTTGCCGCGCTCGTCCCAGTCCACGTGGCTGAAGAAGCTATCGTCGCTGCCAAAGATCGAGTTCTCAAACTTGAACGTCTTGAGCAGCGAGCGGCCGTCCTTTTTCTTCTGGTGCTTGAGCTGCTTCTTCTTTGCGGCGTCCTCGGCCTTGGGCTTGGCCTTCTTCACCTTCGAGATGGCCACGCCATCACTGTCGACATCCGTATCCGCGAGCGCCTCCGGGTCCAGTGCGAGCTCGGAGATCGCCAGGTCGTTCGTGTCGGCGAAAATGTCGTCGTCGTCGTCGCTCTCGTCCGCATCGACGGCGCTAGTGCGCTTCTTCGCGGCGCCAAATCGCGCGGTGCCGCTGTTGCCCGTCACGAACGGAGACGCCTTCTTCGCTGATCGCGGGGCGTCGCTCCCCGTCGCGGCCGACTCCTTGCGCGGCGCGCTGTCGTCGTCGTCGTCTTCGTCGAACGCGAACGAGAGCAAGTTCTGAAACTTGTTGGTGAAGATCGGGCCGTCCTCTTTCTTCGCGGCGCCATTGCCGCTCGCGCGTCGCCCAAACGCGTTCTGGCGCTGCTTCTTGGGCGCGCCCGGTCGGCCAGCGCCGGCCGTGTTCTTCGCGTTGGCTCCACCGGCGCGGCCGCCGCCACCGCCACCGGCGGCGCTGTCAAACAGGTTCCAGTTGCCGAGCGGCGGCTTGGCGCCGTCCTTGCGGTCCTCGCGCGCCTTGTCCTTGTAGTCGCGGTTGCTCTTGAAGTGGTTGCGGCGGTGGCGGTCGGGCGCCGACGAGAAGCGGCGCAGCAGGTGCGAGGCGCCGCCGGCGCGCGCGCGCGTGGCCGTCGTCGTCGTTCCGGCGGTGGTCGCGGCGCTGGTGAGCGAGGCGGGGCAGCGCAGCAGGCCGTCGCGCAGGAGCAGCCACTGCGTCATGGCGATCTCGGACGCGATGGGATGTGTGGCAACCGCGAAGAGCTCCGCACAAAGTGAGCTCTTTGGTTGGTGCGCTCTCAAGTGTCCCTCGTTGAACCGTCACTAAACAAGGGACTGATACGCAACAGCGAGACACGCTCTAAAATACGCTTTTTTAGGGAAACAAGGGACTGATACGCAACAGTTGGCCTCTCTAAAATGCGCTTTTTGGGGGGGAATGCACCTCGGTTTCGAGGTGATATGGTGGTATCGACTTGCGCGGGGCTTTCCTTTCCCTCCCCCTTTATCGGGAAAGGGGCCCGAACCTAACGGGGAGAACAAGGCGCTGGATGGGCCTGGACGTGGCCGCCGCGCCAGTGCTGCTGGGGCCGCCGCGCGCGCGCGCGATGCCCAAGCGACGCGCCGACCGCGCGGACGCGCCCGCCAAGAAGCTGCGCGCCGACCCGGGCGACCAGGCGACGCGCTTCGCGTCCGCCACGGCGCGCGGCGTCGCGGCCGTCGTGCCGCCCGACCAGCGCGTGGACAAGGACTTCGTACGAGTTGGGGCGCAGGCCTGTCGTGTCGACAGGAAGAGGCTAACGGGCTCTTTGGGGTGTGTATGTGGTTTTTGTTCCAGCTGGACGCGACGGGCTTTCGGCAGCCGCTGCTCGTGCGCTCGCCGGCGCAGCTCGACCTCGTCGGTGCGTTCTACCTGCGGTAGCTGGGCGAGAACGGACGGAAACGTGCTAATTTACCACGCCTGTGCAGTGCCAGCGCAGGGCGCGATGACGCTGCAGGATTTCGAGGCGGCGATCGGCGCGGAGCGTGCCGTGCGGGCCATCGATGTGCGTACCGCCCACCCGCATTGCTGTATGGTTTTCGATTCGCTGGAACGGGGGCTAATTGCCAATGCGCTGCGGATAATTATCGCTCTAGGTCGCATCGCAACGCGAGCTCGCGAGCGAGATGACGCTGAAGGAGTGGATGCAGTACTTTGGGCAGGCGCCGGCGCAGCGCGACGCCGTGCTCAACCTCATCAGTCTCGAGTGCACCGGCACGCCGCTCGACATGATGGTGCGGCCGCCCAAGGTGGTGCGCGAGATCGGCTGGGTCGAGAAACACTGGCCGACAACCGGCGGAAAGGCCTCGAAAGGCACGAAAACCGCGGTCGCTCGCGAGGCATCGCTCAAACCCAAGGTGCGACTCTACTGCCTTATGAGCGCCGCGGGCAGCTACACCGAGTACCACGTGGATTTCGGCGGCTCGTCGGTGTGGTACCATCTCTACAAAGGCCGCAAGGTGCGTTTGGCAGCATCGGAGTATACTCTTGGCATCCATGACACGGTGCTTACGCTGTTTTTGTTTTTTTGGTTGATGATAGTTTTTCATTGTCGTCCCTCCAACGGATGCGAACCTGGATCGCTTCGCAAAGTGGGAGGCCGAGTACCACCATGGGCAGTCGCCATTCTTTGGCGACCTCGTGCCGTCTGGAGATTGCACGGTACTGGAGATGCGTGCAGGAGATACAATGTTACTGCCGTCCGGGTGGATCCATGCAGTGTACACGCCTGAGGATTCGATCTCGTTTGGTGGCAACTTCCTCTCCGGGTATCACATGGCAACGCACTTGCAATGTCATGCCAAGGAGAAGCGCCAGCAAATCGAGGGTCGTTTCTTTTTCCCCGAGTTCGAATGCTCTGTGTGGTATGCAGTCGCACACTACGCCAAGATGATGTCGACGTGCCCGTCTGTGCTGAGCAAATGGGAGTGGCAGGGGCTGCGAGTACTCGTGGTGGCACTGAAGGATTGGCTCGAAGGCAGAACGGACGGCCTCGTGGGGGCGCCAGATGTTATTGACCGTGTGAAATGGATTTGCAAGACGGCAATGCACTGCGAGCCCAGCACAATGCTAGACAAGATGATTGCCACGCTTCAGGCCCAGCCCAAGACAGAATCGGTTGATTCCACGGCTGGACGACATGGTGCTGGCGAGGCTTCCGGTGAGGATGTAGACTCCAGCTTTGGTGGCGTTGTGGCACCGGTGAGCCATAACACCCGCCTCATTGACCTGGAGGAAGCGAGAAAGTCGAATACCCACGTGCTCGAGGTGCACGTTTCAGGAATCGACGATCCCAGCGACGCTATTACGCGCATTGCAGCTGATGACAGCAGCAGCAGTAGCAGTAGTAGCAATGAATCCAGCTCGGACTCGAGCGATTCATCCAGCATTGATTCGTCGGATGGTGAGGACACGGGCAAAGAAAGCGACCATGAGCCTCCGGCTGCGGGCGACGACGACAATGACAATGGCGATACGAATGAAAGCAGCAGTGATTCAAGTAGTGACGATGATAGCAGCAGTAGCAGCAGCAGTGACAACGAAGAAGAGCATCAAGAAGAACCAGAAGACGAGAAGGAACCGCAGAGGGAAGAAGAAGCTGAAGTATTTGATGATCCAGAAGAAAGCAGTTCAAGTGACAGTGACAACGATTTTGATCCCGAGAGCTCCTACCCAGATTTACCTCCAGTTCCAGTCGATGCCTTGATCGCGATTCGCAAGCGTGACAAGTTGAAAGAGCTCCTGATCACGAAGCAAGCTAAAGAACAAGTGATTGCACTGGCTAGACAACATATCATTGAGCGCCAGCGAAGCGCGAGATCGAAAAAGAAGAACGCGAAGTCGACGTCGACCATTGGGAACTCTGTTCCAATCGTCACGCCCTGGGGAGAAGACGAGCATTGGGTAGTGTCTTGTAGTTGCGGGCTCGGAGGACAAGACTATGACGATGGGCAAGAAATGGTGGAGTGCAACAACTGCAAGACGTGGGTTCACATTGGATGCGTTCGCGTCCCCGTGCACGAAATTTTCTGGTGTTACAAGTGTCGGGCTTCGGAGGATTGGCTATTTGTCTGCAAATGCGGAATCCAGGAGAAGAATTTCGACGATGGAGTGCGCATGGTGCAGTGTGGAGTGTGCGAAGCGTGGGAGCACACCCGCTGTGGTGGGGTGAACGATCTAGAAGAGCCACCTGAAGTGTACGAGTGCACGCGTTGTCGGAAGTTGCGAAAGAAAACAAGACCCTCGTCATCAACCCAAAAGAAGTCTAAGAAGCTGTCAAAGAGCAAGAATGGCCGAGTTACCACGCCAACAAATCGGAAGGCAGAGTCGTCAGTTTCCAAGGTGATCGCCAGCCCGCCCATCCCAGTCGCCCCGCCACTCCCGTCGCCACCGACAGAGAGCTCCTTCCCTCCCCCTCCCCCGCCGCCCCCACCTTCGGCACCTCCGTCTCCTGGTTTGTTGCCAGATGAGGAAAGCAATACTAGCTTTACCAAGGCCACAATCGAACCGGATGCCCTCGCTAGTCCTGTGCCGAAGCGCAAACGCGGGCGTCCTCCACTCAGAAAATCGAAAGAGAAGAAGGTGAAGCAGTTTGACGAGGACTATTGGGATGGTATTGACGGACCAGGCTCTCCAGCTGCCATGAGTGGTGCCTCTGTGATGATGCGACCACCTCTCCCCATCACTTCAAAACTACCAGCAGCTCCCACAAAGCGAAAATCAGGAGGATCTGCCCGTGATCGGCTTGAAAAGAAGCTGAAAACTCGCAAGCCACGAGGCTGATATACATTCACGAGCCACCTAGCATAGTACTGCTAGACCGTGCGTGGTGGCCATAGCATTGCAATTAACCACTGAACAGGTAATCGCGGAGGCTTCACAGCGGTATGTTCCCTTTGCGTTTTATATAGGTATGTTCTAGTCTTTTCGATTGTGTCGGATCTCGTGTACGAGGTCGCCAACTAATGACTCGAGTGAAGCCAAGCGATCAAGCGTCTGCTGCTGCCATGCAGCCATCTTATCCAATTTTGCGCGACAGTTGCATGACGAAGAGGATGCAGCGTCGAACGATCGATCGATGCGGAATGACGCCAAGTTTTCATCCACACCATCGGTCATGGTGATCGGCGTCAGCTGGAACTGCGAGAGTGAGTCGAAGTCGCGGAAGCCGAATGTCACGGTCTCGTCAGCAATGCCCTCCGGAGTGATAAGGTCAACAATCAAATCCGCTGCCTCCCAAGGTGTGAGCTGGGTGTGGGACGTCGCCTTCGACGGGTGAGGGATTCGGAGCAGAATGCGGTCAACCATCTCTTCCCATGGGAACGCGATGAACCTCATGCCACTTTTCTCCATGCAGCTCAGTACTAGCTCACGAAGCACTTCCCGACGGTCTTCACGGTAGCGGATGAGAAGTTTCTGGAAGCACTTGCGATCAAGCACACACATCTCCACGTAGCTCACGGCTCGTACGTCTGCTGTGCGGCGATAGTTCATGAGTAGCGCAAGTTCTCCGAACGAGTGTCCAGCCATCAAGCGCCGCACATTCACAGCACCCTCGGCAGCAGCAGATCCCGTAGCAGTCTTGACGGTGTTTCGGGTGCGCGCTGGGACGCCTTCAGCGGTTGCGCGCTCAGCAGGGCAACTCGTCAGCTCGCAGAGCCCTCGATTGATGAGGAAGAGACCATCGCCCACCTCGCCCTGGCGAACGATGTAGTCTTCGGGTAGGTACGCTCTCACATCCAAGCTCAACATGATCTGCGTGACGAAGTCAGCGCTGCTGTTCCGCCAGTACTGCACGCTTAGCACCAGATCCATGTACTTGAACAGACGGACCTCAAGGCCAAGCGAGCGCGACAGTTCATGGGAGAACTTGGCAATATCGCCGTCGATTGAGTCGTGCTCGAACCACAAGTGGTTGTAGTACTGGTGAATACGGCGGCGCAGCTGTGGAGGCAGTTGCATTTTGTCCATGGTCGCGAAAACCTTCTCGAGCTTGCGTTGATACATGGATGTATTCGACTGCGAGTTGATCAAGATGAGGCTCACACAGCTGATGATGAAGGCGATTGCAAGGTAACCGAACAGCACCGCGATGCTCCCGAAGACCGACTCGTTGACATTCGTCGCTGGGACTCCTTGTCCCTGCAGCAGCTGTGCGGCATAGTACAAGTCGCCGACGTATAGCTCCCACGGGTGATCGATGATCGCGATGTGTGGCATCGTCGACTGCAGCGTGAATCGCCAAAGACAGGCGACATAGTGGGCCACGTAGAGCAACAGTAGCACGATCTGAACGAAGCCGAGCGCGTACGACACACGCGTGTACACAACGCGAAACCAAAACTCCTTGGTGGCCCGGACAACGCGCATGAACCAAATCGACTTGAGAAATGACGTCCAGCTGAAGAACCGAACGATGGCGTGCAGCTCACCCGCCATCACGTAGCCCGCTAGTTGCGACTGTGTGATATGAGGATCATCGCGGAGAGCGAACCAGATGATCGTATCAGCAGGCACCGAAGTAAGCAAATCGATCCAGAAGGGCCACCCGCTTTTAATGTATCGCGAGATGATCTTCGGGCGCGAAACCTCGAGTTGGTCAGCTTTGCCGTAGTATGACGTGTTGAAATTAGCCAAGAAGTCGACGATGAAGACAACATCGAAGAATATCTGGAGACCATCAAGCGCGGCCGTGCCTTTGGGGAAGTACACAGGCATAAACGGAATTACGTAGAACTGAAGAAGCATCGTCAGCAGCAGCAGGATTCCGCGCAACCTTGAAAAGGTTCCCGTGGGCGTGAAAGGTGTAACGCAAGCATCCAGCAAGGAGCGGAGGTGCCGAGGAAATCGGCGTAGACGTCGAACGATGCGCCGTTTGGTGACAGGAATTATGTGGGAAACACTTGACATTCGCGAGTCTCGACGGCTCTTTGCACGGCGGAACTCGTGAATCTTGGCGGCCTTGATCATCCGCTGTGCGTATGGTGAGCCCGGGTCCACCGAGCCGTCCTCATCGTAGCCCCCGTCATCTTCAGTCATATTGTTTTCATCTTCGAGAACGCGGCGTAGATGGAAATGCTTGACGATAGCTTCGTGGTTGGCAGTTTTGTTCACCGGCTCTGGCTCAGGGCTTGGGGGCTGTGCCTGAATGATCGACTCACTCACTGTCGGCGTCGTGTTGGTGAGGATCGGAGCAACGTGGTGCGAGGGCGCTTGCACCATGCTCTTCCGCTCACTCACCGCCCCACCCCCTCCAAGGTGTTGAACAAGCGACTGAATTGACTGCGCTCGCGTGGGATCGGAGGCGACAGGAGCAGAAGCGCTGAAGGGCCGGTTGGTCGCGCTCGATTCACTGAGCATGTCGCTTGTGCTCATCTGACCCGGCGGACGGATACGCGATTCCTTCACATCGGATGACAGCGCGAATGCTGTCATGTCGTCGTTTGGGCGTTTGTGTCGGGGTTGCGAACCAACACGTGTGTTTTGGGAGAAGGAGGACTCGGCGAGTGAGACGTCGGTTTGAGTGCTGCAAAAAGGCAAGACTGTGTGTGAAACGGACCCGAAGCACTCAGGGACAGACATAGAAAATGGCAACCGAGGGATCGAAATGACCGTCAGTCGTCTATTTAGAGATCGAAGCCGTTTTGGAGCGAGCTGTTAGCTGAGGACTCGTTCAGAGATGCGGTGAGGCTATTGAGAGCGTGCAAGATCGACTGCATACCTTGCTCCAAACCGACCAACCGCTTCGCCGTATCCGCCTGCCATTGTTCCATGGAATCCAAGCGCTTTACGATGCCGGTCAACTCCTGCTGACGGACGATGGGGGTGTGGGACTTTGCTGGGGTCGGCGGCAGTGTGGAGGGTGCAGCTACTGGGACGAGCCGATTCTGCGCGAACGAGTCGAGGTCTTTGAATCCAAACTTGATGCTCTCATCCACGCACTCCGGAGCAAGGATCATATCCACCAATACCTCAGCTGCTTCCCAGGGAGTTGGAACCTTTTGCTTGTCAGCTCCCATCACGTGCTCCACAAGCGGCTCGTATGGGAACGGGAGGAAGCGCTGCGCCTTCTTCTCGATGGAACTCACCAGGATCTCACGGAGTACCTCACGGCGGTCGTCTCGGTACCGTGTGAGGATAGTCTGGAACGCGGAGCGCTCAAGGATGCACATCTCGACAAACGTGACAGCGCGAACTGTAGCCGTACGCCGGTAGTTCATGAGCAGTGCGAGTTCTCCGAAGGCAGTACCAGCGTGCATGCGACGCATGCGTGGGATCTGCAGTTTTCTTTTCCCGTCTTCATCAACGCGCACGCGAAGCTCACAGACGCCGCGATTGATGAGGAAAAGATTCACTCCAATCTCGCCTTGTCGCATGATGTAATCTTCCGGAAGGTATGTGCGCACTTTTAGGCTGCTCATGATTTGGGTGACGAAGTCAGCACTGCAGTTGCGCCAGAATGGGACGCTGAGCACAAGATCCATGTACTTGAACAGGTTGACTTCTAGCGACAGCGATGGCGACAGCGCCTTGGAGAATGCGGCGATCTCACTCGTGTCCGTGGCGTCGTGTGCACACCACAAGTGGTCATAGTACTGATGAATGCGGCGTTGAAGCGGTCCGGGCAGTTGCATCTTACCCATTGTCGAGTGTACACGGGCGAGTTTCGTGTCGTATAGAGACGAGTTTGCATTGACGCAGAAGAGAAGCAGTGCAATACTGCTTGTGACGTAAGCTGTCACAAGTGCACCAATCGCCATAAAGATGAAGCTGAAGGTTGAGGAGGTCGAATGCCTGGCTGGCTCGTCAAGATGACCCAAAAGAAGCTGAACGGCCGTTGACAGATCTGCCGCGTAAGTCGACCACGGATCTGGATCGCGTCGCTCAAGCCCACTAATAGATACCCGAAACAGGCAAGCCACGTAGTGGACGGCTCCAAGATAGAGGATGACGATGCGGGCGGCATGTGCCACGGGTGCGTACCGCTGAAAACTGAGGCGGAGTTTGAGCTGTGCAGTCGCGCGAACCATGCGGATGCCCCAGATCGTCTGTGGAAGCAAATACCACCATCTCAATATCCTTAAGAGTCCGCTGACGATGTCCCCAGAAAGCGGTGGTAAACGTGACGCCGGTGGGCGGTGATCTTGTGGCCGCCAAGCGAGGAGCAAGATGACTTGAACAGGTATCGCTGAGAGAAAATCAACGACAAGCCAGGCTTTGTGCCGCGATGAGACGAATCGCTGAACGACTTTGCGCCGGTCGTGCTCTAAGCGGTCGATTTTCTCGTCGTAGAACGACGTGTTGAAGCTCAGCAAGACATCCACGAAGAAGAACACATCGATGAGGACGGCGAGCGTCGAGATTGAGCCTGATCCAGCTGGAAAGTACACAGGACTGAACGGCGCCAAGAAGAGCTGCGCGACCACAACCGCCAGCGCGATGGCTCCGCGGAGCGAGGCAACGGTTCCTGTCGGCGACATCGGCAGCAAGCATGCGCGCGCAGCTGATCGACATCGTCTCCACACATAGTTTCGCAGACGCAGGCACATGGATCCTCTCGTGACAACAATCTCGGTTGTCTCGCCTTTGTCTCGATTGACGTTGCGCATGCTGTCATAGTGGGCCTTGGAGAGCATCGGTGTTTGTGTGAGCCGCCGAGCTGCGAACAGTTTACGAAGCGAGCCGTCCGCGTCAACTGACGGATCATTGGTGCCTCGCTCGAGCCCGTCGTCATCGTGGTCGTCTGGCTTGGTGTAAGAGGCCCGGGAGGCCTCACCAGAAACACGCCGCAGCTGGAAGTGGCGCACGATGGCGTCGTGGTTGGCGGTTTTGGCGCGCATCTCCATGCCCTTTGGATTCATCGCCGACACGAGATGCGCGAGGCTTGCAAATTTCTCATCGCTTGAGACGACAGCCGACGAGTTCTCAGACCGGTCATAGTGCGTGCCGTCGTGTGCGTTGGTGCGCTTGTCGGCTTCACTGGACACACGCCGCAGCCGCGGGCGATCCTTCGCATCCGTCAACCCGGCGCCGGCATTGTGGCCGGTTCTGAGATGCTCGACGCCGAAGGAGCCATCCAAGTTGGGCAGAATGGACGTGGCACTCGCCAGCACCGATGTTCGAGCTACTTCTGGCTCCCTGACGCCGGACATCGGCCTCTCGATAAGTCGATCATCGGGCGACACAGCTGCCATGGACAGCGATCTACAGCCCGGTCACGTAGCCCACGACCACAAGGCAGAGCCGAGCGAGTAGCGTTGGTAGACAACTCTCAGGTGAGCACCTTCTGGGACATCCTCGGAGCGACGTGAGTTGCTGTTTTTGTTATTTTTGTACAACATCCACTCGACGACCGTCTCGGTTTGGTGCTCCATCTCCTCAAGATGGTAACAGCACTCCTGCAAAGAATGATTTGACTGCATCTGGAACCAGAGAAGAAATGCGCAAGTGGACCAGCTTCATCCTATCTATGTGACGAACCGTGATCATCAATTGTGGCGCTTACGTCCACGGGTAAAAGGAGGTGAAGAGCCCGGCGCCGAGCACGTAAAACACCAAAAAGTACGCGACCACGATCTTGCCCGCCGTCGTGCTGTGCGGGGGCGAGTCCGTAAAGAAGAGGGCCGCCGGTGCCCAGAAGAGCGGTGGACACGCGGCCAGTAGTCGCGTCGTAACTTGGATGTGCACGATCAGCAGCGCATTGACTAGCAAGAAGCCCCAGTGCAGAAAGTAGGGTGTCGCCGTCGCGGGCAGCGCCGCTAGAGTGGAAGATTTTGATCGAGACGAGAAGAAGCGGACGAGTGAGTAGGTGCTGAGCGTGATCACGGGCGCTGCGAGCAGGAAATTGGGCAGCTGCCGCCACTCGTAGTATCGCAGCAAGCCGACGTTCCAGTACTCGCGCTGGATGAACATGTACATGGCCGAGACGTTGGGGACCACAGACGCACACCATGGACGGTCTTGGGTGATGCGCGTGGCGACCGCCAGACTGGGCGCCAGCGATTGCACTAGCGCGGGGCAGTACAGGCGGATGCCATGAACGAAGTACCAGATCTGCGGACCGATGGCCACGACGCCGAGCAGTGCCGTTGCGAGCCAGTGCGCGAGGAACTTGGTGGGTGCTCGAAGTGGTGACGGCGACTCGACCAGGCGGTACCAGGCGATGAAGACTGGACAGCACACACGAAAGTTAGAAGCAGTATTAAGCGTGCTGTAATGGGTTGGTCAGCAAGCCGTTATCAACGTACGTGAGAGTAGCGCGCCGTTCGAGCGCGTCGCGGACGCTGCACCGAACAAGACGGCGGCGAGCAAGAGCGAGGCGAAGCGGCGATTCACGCGGTAGCTCTCGACGTAGAACATGCCGGCGAAGCTCAGCAGGCACATGAGACTGTCGCGTGTCAGTTGGAGACGGATGCGCGTGCAAAGCAAGACAACGCAGCGGTTACCTCTCGCTGTAGAGCGCGGTCATGAAGATGCTCGAGGGCGCGACGCAGAAGAGGTAGGCTGCGCGGCGCGCCGTGTGCTCGCGGCGCAGCACGAGGCAGCCGAGGCGGTAGAGGAACAGCGCCGCGCCGACGCAGCAGGCGTTGCTGACCAGCCAGCCGGCGAGCGGCACGGCCAGCGCCGCGTCCACGACCGCCAGTGCGCGCAGCGCGTCGCCCAGCCAGCGCACGAGCAGCGCGTAGAGCGGGAAGAAGGCGTGCGTCTGCTCGTACTCGTAGCCGCGCGCCGCGATCTGCGCAAAGTAGACGCCGTCCCAGTTGGCCAGCGCCGCGAGCGGGTGCGGCGCCGCGACGAGCCGCGACGACGTGTCGTAGGGCGCCACGAGCAGCGCCGTCCCAAGCGCGAGCAGCGAGATGAGCGCGCGGCTGGCCAGCGCCACGCGCAGCACGCGCCGCGCCGCCGCGGGCGAAGGGGAACCGGCCGCCATCGTGTGCGTCGGGCTGTCGGGATGTTTGGAGCTCTTCAGATCGCCAATGAGGTTCTTAACTACCGCCGCCAATTGTTAGTAACAGGAGAAAGCGACGGGATCTTCAACTGGTCTCCTCGGCCTATCTCGAGGAGCTCCAAACATGGCCGACGACAGCGACGCGCAGCTCCACGAGCCGCTGCTGGACGCCGCGGCGGGAGATGGCGACGCCGCCGTCAAGCGCCGCCGCCGGCCGGCGCCGTTCCGCCGCGGCATGTCGACGGTCGAGCGCGTGGCGCTTTCGCCCGTGGAAAAGTGGCGCGCGCACGGCCGGTTCCCGTTCAAGATCGCGTGCCACGCGGTGCTGCTGGTGCTCACGCTGCTGCAGATGGCGCTGTTCGACGCGCAGAACGCGGCGTACATGCGTGCGACGCACCGCAACTGGGCATACTTCTTTCTGCCGCCCTCTCAGGACGTGGGCGTCGCACCGCGGTTCGCGCGCGCGCTGTACACGCTCAACCAGACGCGCGACGCCGTGTTCTTCGTGCGCGACGCCTACTTTGCGATCGCCAACGACTCGATCGCCAACTACGAATACGCGCGCGACCCGGTTCACGACGACGAGCGTGTACGTCGCATCGACATGGCCGTCACGACCACGCGGCGACCGCGTCTCGACGGCTTGGACAAAGACGACGATGACGGCGCGCTCGTCACGCGCACGTACCGTGTGGCGGCAACACCAGCGCACCGCGTTGGCCCGTTCGCGCTCGACATGGACGCCCCCACGGCACGGCGGCTCGTGCGCTCGCTCGTGCGCGTCCATATGACCATGCACCTCCGAGATCGGCAGTACGGCAGCTACTACGACGAGTGCTTCGATTGGACCGTCAACGTGATCATCGCTCGCGACGAGCCGGCCGCAGGCACGCCGGGTGCCACGGCCACGTCGGCTCCGCAGCTGCGCGCGCGGGTGGACGACGCGCAAGTGCGGAGCTGCTCGACGCTGTCGGTGTGGCAGGCGCTCACGCGGAGGCGCTTCGTGTGGCTCCACGCCGCAACCGCAGGCGTCGCGAGTGTCTACCTCGTGCTCAGCGTGCGCGCGCTGGCGCGATCGCTTTCACTGGTGCGCTTCGTCGCGTCGTCGTCCGCCAGGTCAGTGCCGCTGCGCGTGCGCCTAGCGCTCGTGAACCGACTGCAGCTCGTGGTGAGCACGGCGTTGCTGCTTTTACTCGCGAGCTCGTGCTGGAGCCTAGCATCGCTCAAGACGCACGTGCCGATCCACTTTGCGCACCGCCTGCTCCAGGCGAGCGCGCTGCTACTGCTCTGGGGCTCGCTCGTCGGCTATCTGGAGCACGCGCGCGAGATCTACTCGATCGTACTGACGCTGCGGTGGGGTGCGCCGCGCGTGCTTCAGTTCCTCGTGGGCGTGTCGCCCATCTTTGTGGGCTTCGCGCTCTTCGGCACGGTCTACTTTGGCGTGCGCGTCAAAGCCTTCGGTTCGCTCTCCCAGTCCATGATGACGCTCTTTGCTGTTCTCAACGGTGACGTGATCCTCGACACATTCGACGCGCTCGCGCTCCACGGGTTCGACGTCTCGGGCAAGCTCTACCTCTACGTGTTCATCTCGCTGTTTATCTACGTCGTGCTCAACATCTTCATCGCGATCGTCGAGGAGGCGTTCTTCGCGACGCGCCACGTTCGCCGCCTGCTCGACGTGATGCTTTCGGATCCGCCCGCAGAGGGCGCCGGAGCGATTGACGGTGTTGTCGGTGGAGGCTTTGGCGGCGTCGGCGCCAGCGAAGACTGCGCCGTCGACTCGTCCAACGAGATGGCGCGCCACTTGCTGCGGCTGCTCCAAGAGAGTGAGCGCACGCGGGCGGCGAGCGTGACGGAGTAAAGCGTCGGTAAGAAAGCGTGGTCACACAAGACAAGACAATGGCAAGATTGGTGTCCCGGTGAAATGATGTCATGTATGAGTGCGAGCTATGCAATAATACGGTGTACACAGCGCGCAAGCAGGGTCAGCGTTGCCGTGTGTGTCAAGGGTTCATATACCTGGTCGAGATGCCGCCTAGTCGCCAAGCACCTCGGTCGCGAGCTTGGTGACGTCATCGTCGACCTGCACGACGTGCTTGTGGAGCGACGAGAGGTCGAGATGCCGCCTAGTCGCCAAGCACCTCGGTCGCGAGCTTGGTGACGTCATCGTCGACCTGCACGACGTGCTTGTGGAGCGACTGGCACTGCTCCTGGAGCGTCGTGATGTGGCCACGCTGCACGTTGAGGCACTTGTTGAGGCGCTCGATCTCCTCGCTCGCGGTGTTGAGCTTCTTCTGGTAGTCGACGCGCAGCTTGTGGAGCTCCTCGCCCATGCGCTCGGTGATCTCCTCGATCTTGGACATAAGCAGCGCCTTGTCGGCCTGGTGGATCGACATGAGCTTCTGGATCGTGTCCTCGTGCGACTGCACCTTGCACTCGAGCGCGTAGAGCTGGTCCTTGACGCTCACGCGCGCGCCGCTGCCGCCGCTCGCGGCGTTGGGCGACGACGCGCGCACAGACGAGAGCCGCGAGCGGATATCCCGCGTCGGCGACGGCTGCGAGATCTCGTCCTCCATGTCGTTGAACATGCGCTCCGACTCCATGCTGATCTTCATGTTCTTCATGCTGTTGCTCGTGCCGGAGAGACGCGACTCCATGGCGTTCGACGCGAAGGAGGAGCGGGACGACTGGCGGGACGTCGTGGTGGCGGTGGGGTCCGGGGGGCTTGCGGCGACGCGCTCGGATTCGGGAGTGAGGCTGCCGTCCGGGTCCGTGCCAGCAGCCACAGCCTCGTCGTCGTCGACAAACGAGGCCGTCGAGGGCGACGACACGGTGGCCAGCACGAGCGCAAAGGGCCCACTCGCTGGGTGGTGCTGCTGGGGCTCACTGGGGCTCTGGTCGCCGTCGACCATGGCAAGCTACGATCTGGCGACCCAGACGAGGGAGGGGATCAGATCCGGTCGAGGGCGGGCTTGGCTTGGCTGCGTCCTGTGCGGGCGAGCGTGTTGCCCAGAGCGCGAGGCACTACGCTGGTGTGGGCTTTGTCGGGTATTTATGGAGACTAATGGCTGCGCCGTGCTAAGAATGCGACAGACTATATTTTGCCGTCCTTGGAACCCTTGCTCGCGGACAAAAACTGGAGCCCGTGGCGAGCGCTTGGCGCGCGCAACCGCCGACAGTGCAGGAGGCGTCAAGTGGCAGGGAACGTCGAGTCGACTGACACCACGCAGCACGTGCCAGACCAGTCAGCAGAGGAGACCGCCCATCCAAAGCCCGGACCGAGAAGAGCTCTGGACGCTCCGGAACACGCGCGCGTGTCTGCATAGGGCGGCGGCGATGCGAAGAGGCCGGTGGCTCTCAGGTGCTGTCTGTAGTACGAGCCTCGGGCACGCAGCGGCAGCCTCAGCGCGCATTCCCGACATGGGTGCATGTGAGCTGCTCGCTGGACTCAGATCCACGGAATCAGAATGCCGATCAGATGGTCGAGAGTGGTTCCGCTCGTCACGCCGCTCGCCCGTGCCCTATTCCAAATATCACTTCTCACAGGTCGCAACGCCATACATTCCCTATTCCAGCAGATGGGCCGCCCTCCGCAGACCTGTCGTATATCGACTTCTACAGGTCCACAGTACTGCCTTTCTTTCCTTCTCTCCCCCCTCCCATGGAACAAACCCTGGCAGTCGCCCCCCCCGCGCTGCCCGAGACGCCCGCTCGCCGCGCCGCTCGCCGCCCCCCGCGCCACGCCACACGCGCGTACAGCCCTCGCAGAGCCCCCACGAGCGCCTCGCCCGTCTCTCGGCGTCTCCGCCCGCGTTTCTCCGGCCTCGCTCCGCCGCGCGCGCGCGGAGAAATCGAAGCTTTTCTGACGTGATAAGACGTCTGACGGGGAGGGAGGAGCAGGCAGCCACAGTGGAAGCCCCCGCCCGCACGCCAGTGCTACGACCAGTCCAACGACCAGTGGACGCGCGTGGGCTGCGGACCGCCGATCGAAGCGAATGGGCCGCCCGCGCAACTCGTCCAACCCGATGCACCCGTCGCGGCTGCTCAAGAACGGCTCGGCGGCGAATATGACGCTCATGAACCTGCACCTGCCGGCCGTGGCGCAGGCGCAGATGCCGCGCGCGCTGGAGGAGGACCTCGAGAGCCAGGCGCGCGCGTCCATCGGGCTCTTCGGCTTCGGCTCGGGCGACGGCGGCGTGACCTGGAGCCGCGTGGCCGTGGCGCCGCCGGGCGCCGAGGCCGGCGGCGCGAACGCCTCGCTCGGCGCGCAGTCGCTGCTGCTCATGGAGCGCGTGTGCCCCGTGGGCACGAACGCCTCGCTCTGGAACACCATGCCCAACGGCGAGACCATCAACCCGGTCACGGGCACCACCAACCTCTCGGCGGACGCCACGACGGACGCTTTGCCGCCCACGCCCGGGGTCGACGACGGCGACGACGACGACATGGATGCGGGCGGCGCCAACGCCGGCGGATACCTCTACGGCTCCAAGGTGCTGCAGCAGTACATGGTCAAGGCCGTGGCGCTGCTGCCGGCGTCGGTGGAGGAGGTGATCGAGCTGCTCGTGCGCTCAGACGGCGACGACATGGAGACGGCCATGCACCACCTCGCGGGCGTCAAGACCATGGCGTCCGGGCTCATCTACCGGCGCCGCAAGAAGCGCCTGCGACGGCGCCACCTGCCGTCCGCCGGCAGCCAGCACAGCTCAGCCACGACTGCGTCGTCCGCGAGCCACAAGGGGCTCTCGTCCACGGGCGTGACGTACGACAGCGACTCGTCGAGCTCGTCGTCGGACGAGGACGATGGCGGCGCCGGCGCCGACGACCAGGACGAGAACCAGCAGTTCAACCGGGTGTCGCTCCACACGGCGCCGCCGCCGCGCGCGTCCATGTCGGCGCGCAAGGCGCCACGCAACCCGAACCGCGAGCGCGTGAGCCTCACGGCCATGGACCGCATGGCCAGCACGGGCAGCAGCGGTGGCGGGTACCTGGACGACTACACGCAGAGCCTGCTGAACGAGGCCGGCGCGCGCGGCAACCTGAGCCTCAAGTGGGTCGTGGGCGAGCGCCCCGGGCGCGTCTTCAACTCGCGCGTCCATCTATGCCTGCTCGACTACGAGTGCATCATCATCAACGACTGGGACGACGCCGAGGACAACAAGGCGCCCATGTACGTGCGCGCGCTCCAGTCGTGCTACCTG
>JAMFLL010000438.1:0-11016 GCA_027475725.1 Pythium rhizo-oryzae
TCGACGCCGTCCTCGTCCTCCTCGTCGTTGGGCGCTCGCTCCTCGCGGTCGTCGTCCTCGGGGCTGTGCGCGCTCTGCGCCATGCTGCGGCGGGCCGCGGAGGGCTTGATGGGCGAGAAACTGAGCTTGTGGCGCGCGGACGCGGTCTCCGTCGTCGCTGGTCCGCCACGCGACGCCCAGGCCAATGGCGAGAGCGGATCCGGTGCGAGCAGGCGCGAACCTTCCATGACGGGCAGGAGTGGGAGGAAGGGGAGGGGAGGGGAGGAGGAAGAGAGGAGGAGAGGAGGAGGGGGCGTTGGGCGGGCTTCCACTTATACGCTAACGGCCGCGTGACACGGCACGACGTGTCGAGCGTATTGGCCCGTGCTGAGATCCTGAACGGCTACATAAAAATCGAGCAGCGTTTCTTGTTTGAGTTGAAGAACGGTTATTTACGTTGCTGATATGTTGCGTATGTGGTGCGGGAGCAGGCAGTTATGTTGTGGTTTTCAGGGCGGACTGATCTCCTATGCATGGTAAATCAGTATATCAATACCTCATAATCCAGAGGAATCAGTACATACCAAACGTACCAGGTTGAGCACGATGCGGTTCCAGAGCTCCATGTTCTTGACGAGCTGGCGCCACTGCGCCTCGGCGTCGCTCGCCAGCATGCCCTGGAGCTGCCGGAGCTCTTCGGCAGCCTATTGGTTGGTCAAGATTTTGGTCGATGAGGCGCTCGGTGTCCACGGTCTCATTTGAGGAAAGAGGTACGTACCATGTCAAGCATTGCGCTCGTGTCCACCGCGCTTTCGTAGCTGCCTTCCGGTGTGCCCTCGTGGCTTTCGGCGTAGGCCTTGAGACGTTGCGTGAGCTGCTCGTAGAACGCGGCGCTAAGCTCGTCGATGCGGTCTTTGGGCGGCACGCGTACGTGTTCTTGCTGCGCGAGCAGGCCCGACGAAGATCCTCGTTGATGGCCGTGTTGCTTGGGCGAGGCACCACGCTTGCGCGCCGTCGTGGGCGTGACGTTGGCGCTTCCAGGTCGCCACGAAGAGCTCGTCACGTGGGCGTCGACCTGCAGCTTCGGTGGCGCCTGCGTGGACTCTTCGGCAAGCGCCATCTCTTCCTTGTTCACAACACGGAAATCCGTGTTGCGAGTGAAGATGAGTCCGCGGTTGGCGTACTTTCGCACGCTTCGCAAGCACCGCGAGAGCGTCGGGAACGCGACCTGCGATGACTGCACACGCCGTGTCAAAAATCCGTCCCAACAAAGTGTTTCACGCGCGACCCACTGTACCTTGGCCGAGCCGACGTGATACTTTTGGTTCTTGTACTCGATCAGAGCGTGGTGGACCTGCGTTGAGCCGGCGTACGACAGGATCAACGTCTGTGCGTCCTTGCGGCGCAGCAAGAAGGTTCCGGACTCTCGACCGCTATACACGCATACAACAATAAAGGTGAGTCCCAGCCCCCACTATCACCCTTCAGAACGCGTTACCTTAGGATTTCTTCGGCACGAGCGCGACTGATACTACCAGCAAAGAAGCGCCAGGCATCGTGGTCACTCATCGCACTCGTGGGCGCTTTCGTGATAGCTGCAGGCGCATCTGGTTCGACATCCTTCGCTTGCTCTTGCCCCCGTGGGGACACCACGTGAGCTGATTTGCCTTCATCAGCTCCAGCACCCTCCGTGTCCGCACGCGCGTCCGGTTTACCGGCCGACTCTTTGTCTCCTCGAGAGTCATCCTTTGTTACCGTACTCTTGTCATCATCGAAGTGTTTTTCCTCGTCTTCGTCCTCCGATTCCTCGTGGTCGGCGACCACGCTGTCATCGGTCACTCGCAAGTACACGCCCTTTTCGTTGCCCAAGATCCAATTGCCGCCAAAGCTCGAGCGCCGCGTCAGATCCTGGAGATTGTCTACGTCCGAGCTGCGTGTCTGCGAGTGGCGCTCGTCAAACCGCTCTTCGATTGGCTGCAGGTTCTCCCCGCGCGGTAGCGTCGTGATGGCCTTGGTCGGGATCCGCAGCAGCGACGTCGAGAAGCTGTGTAGATCGGCGTCGACCTGGATGACTTCGAGCCGACGAGGCGGCTTGTCAGGCGCGTCAAAGATACCGACTAGCCGTGCAGCCGCGCGTGGCTTGCGCTCGCGCTCTTTCCACACCGCATCAACCATGCGCTCGAGCGCTTCGAGCACCGCCGGATTCTTCTCGTTCTCACCGAAGTTTGGACGCCCAACGGTCCAGATCCACCCTCGGTAGCCACCAGCCTTGGCGTAGGAAGCGATGTCATCGCTGCTCATGATGCGCTTCTGGATCAGGTCGGCCTTGTGGGACAGTAGGTAGAACGGGATCTCCTTAGCCGAGATGTACTTGGCCAGACTGTGGCGCCACTTGTCCACGGCCGCGATCGAGCTCACGCGGTGGACGTTAAACACAAAGAAAATGCCGTCGAGGTCCTCGCAGATCAGCGAGTGGAGACCGGACTGCGTGTTGTCCACCTCGACGCTTGAGACGTCCCAGATCGAGAGCAGCACCTCGTGGGTCTTGTACCGGAACGGCACCGAGATGACGTCCACGCCGATCGTCGGTGAGTACTTGGACGTGTACGGGCGCTGCAGCCAGCGCCGCAGGATGCTCGTCTTGCCCACGCCGGAGCCGCCCACGAGCGCGATCTTGAAGGTCGGCGTGTCGTCCAGCGCGTGCTTGGACTTTGGCTTCGCGTGTGCGCGCGCGCTCGGGCTGCCCTCCGCGAGCGCCGACGGCTTGCGCGTGAACAGCGACGCGCTGAGCGAGAGCCCGCCGCCGTGGTCGCCGAGGAACGTGGACGAGAGCATCTTCATCCACGACGAGCTCTCGCTCTGGCGCGAGGGCGACGGCGCCACAGGTGGCGCGCCGTGCGGACGCTCCACGGAGATGGGCGGCGGCGCCATCGCCGCCGTGCGCTTGTTCACGCTCGCGGACGGCGCCGCGGGCGGCGGCTGCTGCGCCGGCATCTTCACTTCCGCTTTTTCGGATCCCTTCGATTTTGTTTGAGCAGCTCCGACATCATATGTCAGTTCGCCCACTCAAAACCAAGCTAATATTGAAAACTAACCCAAACCAAAATGTGAATTAGGCAGCATACTTCAACAAGCGTTCAGGCATCACTGGACCTCGAACAGTGCGCGGCGCGAGTGCGTGCGGCGCGCGCGCGTGAGCGTGAGCGAGTACTCCTGCGGCGGCGGCGGTGGCGGCAGCGTCTGGCCGGCGCTGTGGCCGGGCTCGCCGCCGCGGTGCCGCAGCTCCTTGGACCGCCGGCGCCGCTCGCGGTCTCTTTTGCGCCGCGAGTCGAGCTTGGTCGCGGCCGTCGGGTCGTCCAGCGACACGAGCGGGCTCACGAGCGGGATCATGCACAGCGGCAGCTGCTGCCCGTGGCTTTGGCCGCGCTCGTCGCCTCCTGGCTCCGTGGCGTTGTCGCTGATCTCGTCGCTGAGCGGCCACGCCTGGGGCGGTGGCGGCGGCGGAGGAGCTGCCAGGCACGCTGGCTCTTTGAGCGGCTCCGGCATGTGCCACGTCGACTCGCCCGTGACAGAGTTGTAGTAGTACGGGATCTGGTCCTCCGTGTAGTACTCGGTCCACGCCGACGGCGCCGCCGAGCCGTAGTAGTCGTAGTATTCGCCATCGACCGGTGTGTAGAACGCCTGCGAAGTGGTCTCCGCAGGTGCTATGCGATCCTCTTTGACTTGGGAACCGGACACGTAAGCCGGCGGCAACACGGCAGTGGCCACGGCGCGCTCGTACGTCTCGCGCGGCGTCTCCATGTACTCGTTGACCGCGATCGCGCACGCGATGTGGTGGTTGTGGAGCGCGACGTGGTACGCCGTGTGGCCCTCGGCGTTCGCAACGTGCGGATTCGCGGCCGTCTGGAGCAGCACGCGCAGCGTCGGCTCGCAGCCGTAGCCAGCGGCCACGTGGAGCGCCGTGTTACCTTGGATGCAGCGCGCGTCCACGAGCTCCGGGAGCAGCTCGCACAGAAACTGCATGGCCTCGCGGCCGCCGACGCACGCGGCAGCGTAGTGGAGCGCGGTCCAGCCGTTCTCGTCGACAAGTGTGGCTGTGACCTCGCCGTGCTCGCAAATTGCCCGTAGCGCCGCGACGTCGCCGGCGTTGGCCGCGGCGTGGAACGCCGTCGCACCCAGCGCGCACCGCTGGTTCACGCGCACAGTCGGCGTGCGCAAGAGCAGCCCAAGCAGTACCAGGTCGCCCGAGGCTGCTGCTAGCAAGAGCGGAGACTCGCCCCTATCATGAAAGAAACGTAAGCCTCACATCCGCCCACGGCCAGCCAGCCTAACGTACTCGTGGTTCTTGGCGTTGCAGTCCACGCCGGCGCGCAGCAGCGTCTTCACAACGCGGAGGTCCACATCCAGCTTGATCGCCTGTACGAGCAGCGAGCTACCGGTGGCGTCGCACAGCGCTCGCGCCGCGGGGCCAACGTCGGCGTCCGTCAGCATCTCGTCCAGCGCGTCCGCGTCGCCGGCTTGTACCAGTCGAAGCGCCTCGCGCAGCAGCTCCGCGTCCGGATCGTTCGCGTCTTGAGTGCTATCCATCACGCTCTGATTTGGCTCCTCTGGGATCTCTTCGCAAACCGTGTCCAGCGCGCGGTGCTGCTGCGCAAAGCGGCTGAACATCTCGAGGTACTCGACCCACTGACGCGCGTCCAGCGCGCGTGTCGCCGTCGCATTCGGTGTCGCAGCCTCATCCTGCGGCTCGCCAGCGATGAACTTGTCTCGACACTGCAGCACGATGCGCCGCCCGCTGGTCGTCGTGATCTGGAAGCTCGTGTGAGGCGACGCGAGCAGCGCCACTTCTGCGATCTCGTGGAACGCCACGCGGCACGCCGCGAGGTCCTGCGCGGCGTCCACGTCGTCCCGCCACTGGATGCCCGTGAGCGCCGCGTCCACTTCGCACCACACGCGGCGCGCCACGCCCAGCGATGCCGCCCCATCGGTCTCGTGCTCGGCCTGGTCCACGGGGCGACAGGTCTGCCAGTGGCGCCGCTCGCTCACGTAGCTGGAGACCCACGCGCGCGCGCAGTAGCGGCACTTGCGAGGGTACGGCGCCGCGGCGGCCGCCAGCTCGAGGCCGCCCACGCGCGTGTTGCTGCCCTCGGAGGGGAACTTCCACACAAAGCCGCCGATGCGGTCGCTGTCCACCTCCGCCAGCATGGTCTCCGCGACTCCAAGGGACACCTTGGCCTCCACCTCGGGCCCCACAGAGAGCGACGGATCCTCGTCCATGAGTTCTGGTGGTCGCTGAACGCCGAGTGCGCGTTCTACGGAAGAAGCGCGAGTGGCGTGTGGCAGCACGTGGGACTTGAAGGTGCCCCAATGCGCTGTACCTACAAACGTGCGTGCACGGACGCGTTTTTAGAATGGCGCCGCTTCCCACAAAACTAGCACCACGCGTCCATTCAATTTACGAGCCGCGACGGTCTCACATATCGTTATTACTCTCGGCGTCGTACGAGTGCAGCTCGGCGACGAACGCGCCCGCCGTGACCACCTGCGCGCCCTGGCGCTGGCAGCGGCGCAGCGCCTCATCGAGCGCCTCGTCACCGTCGCTCGAGGCCAGCGCGTCGCGCAGCAGCGTGACCTGGTAGCCGCGGTCCAGCGCCGTCTGCGCGAGCAGCGGCACGGCGCGCAGCACCGAGAGCCCGGCGACCACGAGGTGCGAGACGCCGAGGTTGCGCAGCACGTAGTCGACGTTGGTCGCTTCGAACACGCTGGTGCGGACACATCAAGAAGTTAGCCGCGTACAGAGACACATAGAAGCTTTGGTTGCGCAACGTACTTGGCGCCGGTGCGCGGGAGCACCATGTCGTCGTCGCCGGGGGCCACGCGCGCGAGCACCTGCGCGCCAAAGCCGCCGCGCGGCACGTGGAGCCCGGCGTGCTTGTGCGCGCAGCTGCGCTCGCGGCCGTCGTGGGTCGCGCTCTCGACAACCGTGTAGAGCACCTCGGTGCCCTCGCACGCGCGGCACGCGAGCAAGACGTCCTGGAGGCGCGGTACGACCACCGAGTGGACGCGCTTGTAGAACTCGCGCGCGCGCCCCGCCGCGTGGAGCAGCGGCACGCTTGCCTCGTTCTGTTCGAGCGCGAAATAGTTCTGAACGTCGACGACCAGCAGCGCTGTGGTCATCGGGCACCACGCGTGCATCGCGACGCTTGGTGCGGGGAATCGCACTGCGCTTCGGCTGCCGACGCTTGACGCCACCGAAAGCGTGTCCATCGGGTCGCCTAGAAACAGAGGAAGCTCGTACGGCGGCTCGGAGCTGATCGAGCGCTTGCGAGGTCGTGGAGAAGCGGTCCGTGTTGGTGTAGAAGCTGACATTTTCGAGGGCGTCGATGCCGACGACGTAGATGCCGAGCCAGCCGGCGAGGAAGTGGCCAAGGGCGATAGTCTCGGCACTTCTACGGCCACCGCCGCAGGCTCGTCTTCCACAGGCTTCCCGAGTCGCTTGCGCAAGATCTCGGCGGCTTCACGCTGTTGCTGTGCGCGCTCGTGGTGCATCGAGCTCTCGCGCGCTTCGTGTTCGCGCTGCTTGGCTACATTCTCAATCTGCTCGAGCACGTGCGCACTGGTTTGCGCACCGAGAAACTTGATGGTCATCGAGAGCTCCCGGCGATCCAAGAAGCACTCGCGCAGCTGCTCGAACAGCGTCACGGCCTTGTTATAGCTGATCATCATGGCCGGGATCCGGATCGACGAGACCTCCTCTTCGCTGCGGCGCCCAGCGTCCATCACAAACGCCTCGTCCGGGTTCTCGCGCGACGCGTTCGCGACCAGCACGGCGATCGCGCCGGCGGCCTGCGCGTGGAGCACTTTCGTCACAAAGTCGCATCGCCCGCGTTCAACCACCACGATCTTGCCGTTCGCGTGTGCGGCGTTGTGGAGCGGCAAGTGGCCCGTCAGCGGCTGCGCGACCACGGCCTTGCCGTAGATGTCGCGGCCCTCGCGCAGGCTCTGCGTGCCAAAGTCGGCCAGCGGGCAGTACGTGAGCTCGCCGTCGATCTCTACGAATGGCCAGAACATCGCGGCGGCGCGTAGTGGAGCGCGTTGGGGTGGGCGATGATGCTGTGCTTGAAGGGGATCAGTGGAGCCCGCAGTATCTGCGTGACTGTTGAAGATCCCATTTCCATGGAAGCTGAGCTCGAGATGTAATTATCTCATTGGTAGAAAGTACACTTGTGTTCAATTACAGCCAATCAAAACACTATTTTCAACAGTGTGGAAAGGCGACTGCTCCGTTGTGTCTCACCTTGTTTTGACACGATGTGTGAATTGAGGTCATTTGCTGCGAATTTGTGGTCAAAAATGCCTTGAAACGACGCCGCAGGCGCTCGCTTGGGCGCTGGGCGCGTTCGAGTCTTCCGCCGTCGTTTGCCCAACTGTCAGCGAAGGAGCCATTGTGCGCTGCTCACAGAGGCGCCACGGTTGCTTTTTCGCCGCACCAGAGCACCCCATTGGCTGACCACGTTGAGTACGAACAGACCCCTCGACGACCAGCATCAAACGCCCGAGACACTTTTTCCCCCACTCGCCAAACCAGAACGCAGCTGACGAGATGAACACGCCACTGTCGTCGCCGTCGCTCCCGCCGCCGCAGGCCTCCGAATACCTGCCGTCCATCTCGCCGGCCACGGTGTACTCGACAGCCCACGCCGTGTGGTCGGCCCAGGAGCTGCAGCTGCTGCACCGCGGGCTCGCCGCGTACCCGGCCGAGTCGTTCGACAACGTCACGCGGTACATCCAGATCGCCGCAATGATCCCGGGCAAGTGCGTGCGCGACGTCGCGTTCCGCGTCAAGGCGCAGGCGCTCGACGCCGCTGCTACCGATGCTGCCGGCCGCGAGTCCTACCACGCCAAGCGCATGCGGATCGACCACACTGCCGAGGTGAGACCCTGGTACTAACAACTACAAAAGAAACGCCTTACTCACAAATTGTTTTCTGGGCATAGCTACTCAACATGGCGAGCCAGCAACCGCTGGACGACGCGCAGCTCGCGACGCTCTTCCAGGAAAACGTCCACGCCATCAACACGATCCGCAACAACCTCCTGAACGGCAAAGCCAGCGAGAACCGGGACGTCATGATCAAGTTCCGCGACAACTGCCACACGCTCGCGACCGCGTACGTTGTGGTGTGGTCATGGCAGAGTACCTGAACGAAAATCCTGACGCATTCTGTTTCACTCCTGCAGGATCAACGACGTGTGCAATACGATCCCGTCGCTGCCGATCAAGCTGGACACGTCGCTCATCACGGGTGTGGGCAACACGTCGCACCACATGTAAGTCCCAGTTTCGTTTTTTGACCCCGCCGCGCAGGGCTCGTACTTGTAGCAATACACCGTGCAACGTGTGTTCTCTCTTTTCTGTCAACATCGCTCTGCGAGAAGATACTCTATCGACGGCTGCTACTGCTTTTCTTACGGTCGCTGGACCGATCGCGGCTGCGGCTGCGCTTGCGCTTGTCGCGGCTTTCTCGACGGTCGCGATCGTCCCGGCGATCTCTGTCGTCTCGACGGTCTCTGTCATCCTTGCGGTCCCGGTCACGATCGCGATCGCGGCCACGCTCTCGGCTCTTGCTGCGCTCTCGTCTGTTGCTGTCTCGGTCTCGGCCGCGCTTGTCATCACGGTCACGATCTCTCCGACGGTCGTCGTCGCGGTCGCGGGCCGACGCTTTCGACGATCTCTCGCGCTCCTTGTCACGCCCGCGCTCTCGGCTTCGACTTCTCGCGCGGGACGATTCCTTCTCCCTCTTGTATTTGTCGTCGTCGTCCGATTTTCGCTTGTGGCTTTTGGACGACGACGACTTGGCGTCCTCACGCTGGTTCAACCCATTGCTACGCGGCTGCTGCTCGGTGCGACGCGCCTTGTGGTGGCCGCCGCCGTTCTTGTCGGCGCCCGCCAGCTTGGGCTTGGCCGTGGCGCCGAGCCCGAGCAGTTTTTGCCGCGGCTTGGGGTCGTCGGCGTTCTTGTCCTCCTCCACGGTGCCCTTCCAGCCCATGCCGCGCAGCATCGCGGCGCCAAAGTCCTCCACGGGGATAGCCTCGTACACCTCGCTGTGCACGTCCAGCGCGTCCGGCCGCAGCGCCACGTCGTGGCGGTACTTCTCGGTCACGTCCGCGAGCTCGTCCATGCCCGGTACGGCGTTCTGCTGGAGGATCGGCACGCCCTTGGGCGCCGTGTCGTTGCTCTCGGCGTCCAGCTTGAACAGCTTGGCGCGCTTCTCCGCGAGCGGATCGTCGGCCGCGGCGTCGCTCTTCATCTTGATCACAAGCGAGTGGTTTGCCGCGCGCTCCTCGCTGCCGCCATTCTGCTGCGCCTTGGCGTCCGCCAGCAGCTGCCGCGCCGCGCGCTCGTCCTCCGTGAGCGACTCGTCTGTGGTCTCTTCCGGCTTCTCACTCTCCTCCTCCGCCTTCGCGGGGGCCGCCGCCTCGGCGTCGCCGCTGATCTCGGCTGCTGCCAGCGCCTGCGCCGCCTTCCACTCGTTGGTCTTGCGCAGCGGGATCACCAGCGTCGGCTTGTTGGCGCCGTCGCCGCCGCCAGGCGCGACGGCCGCCGGGTCAAAGTCCGTCACGTACACGCGCTCGGCCGCGGCGTCGCGCTTCACGGGCGCCGCCTCGAACGCGCGCGCGACGGTCGACGCCCCGTCTGCGCCACCACCGCCGCCGGGCGCCAGCAGCCCGCTCTTCTTGGTCTTCTTGAGCGCGAACCCGAGCTTCATCTTCTGCCTTGGTGTCCAATCCAAAGGGGGCTTTTGGCCTCCATTCTCCACACACATCTGAGACCACCCGGTTCTGATCCTGATCCTTCATCTGATAATATATAGGGGTACAAAAACGTAACCCTGGAGTGAATAATATCCAAGTGACATGCATTCCTTACTGGCATATATCACCGCTACCAGCACTCATCTACGCAAACCGCTCTGGGTGGAACTCAAAGACCGTGCCTCCGGGCGTGACGCGCGAGTAGCGCTTGCAGAGCGCGCGCAGCTCGCGCTCGAGCGCCGGGGGCCCGCAGGCGAAGACGCCGACGGTCTCGCCGGCGTGGTCGCGGCACGCGGCGCGGAAGAGCGCGTGCCAGTCGGGCGGCCCCACGTGCGTGAGCGTGCGCGAGCACAGGCCCGAGAGCACGTCTCGCCCCGTGTGCGCGTGCGCCGCGCGCTGGACGGCGCGCAGCGTCAGCGCCACGTCATCGTCCTTGACGGAGGTGAGGTACTGGTGCGCGTCGATGCGCTGCTCGCGGTCCAGCGCGTGGATCTGGTCCATCGTGGGCTCGAACCACCGCAGCGACTCCTGGCCGCGCGTGAGCCAGTGGAAGTAGATCTTGCGCGTGGCCATCGCCGGCTCCGGTGTCGCTGTCGTGACGGTGGCCCAGAGCTTGCTCTGCCAGCGGTGCACGACGTCGCGCAGAATGGACGCAAACGGTGTGACGCCGATGCCGCCGGCGATGCAGATGCAGGTCGCGTACCGGTGGAAGTCCTCCGCCGGCGCGCCCGCGGGGCCGTCCAGGTACACCGCGGGGTACTCTCGCGCCGGCTTGGCCTCTTGGCAGGCGGTAATCTGCGCGTGGAAGGCGCGCGTCCAGTCGCCGGCGTCACGCATGTGGATGGTCAGGTAGTTGTCCGCGGGCGCCGATGAGATCGTGAACGGGTGCCACTCGTGGTACGAGACCTCCGGGCAGTTGAGGAGCAGGTACATGCCCGGGCGGTACACGAAGCGGCGCGGCTTCTCGAGGTACACCACGCACGCGCGGTCCAGCATGGTTGCCTTGACGATCTTCACGGGCTCGGTGAACATCTTGGCGTAGCGGAAGCGGCGCTCGATCAGGTACAGCGTGGTCACGGGCACGATCCAGACGTAGGACGTGGCGCGCACGACCCAGGACGCGGCGTCGTGGAAGCACATCATCACCAGCAGCACGCCGAAGAGCATGTGCGAGTACCAGAAGAGGTTGAAGCGGCCTTGACGGATACGCGGGAACGCCGC
>JAMFLL010000438.1:16580-32507 GCA_027475725.1 Pythium rhizo-oryzae
CGAAATGACATCTCTGGTTTACTATACCACACACGCTCGTTGATTATTGATAGCTGATAGAGACGAGCTAACAACTCGCACATTTCAGAGAGTAGACGACTGGGACGGCGCCGACGCGATAACCTCGACGATGGCTTCGATCTCGACCGCGACGTTTGAGGGCAGCGCGTTCGTGCCGACCGCCGTGCGCGCATGGCGCCCTTTCTCGCCCAGCACCGCCACGAGCAGATCCGAGGCGCCGTCGATGACTTGCGGCTGCGCCGCGAAGCCGTCCGCGCTGTTCACGAAGCCCGTGAGCTTGACGATGCGCGTGATGCGGCCCAGGTCGCCGCCCAGCTCGTGCTGGAGCGTTGCGAGCAGGCTCAGCGCCACGCGCTGCGCGGCCGCGTACCCGTCCTCGACCGTGAGCTCGCGCCCGAGCGTCCCCGTGATGAGCTCCCCCGAGGCGCGCATGCTCACCTGGCCCGCTGTGTAGATGCAGCTGCCGGTGCGCACGTATTTGGCGTAGTTACCGCGCGGGGGCGACGCCGCCGGCAGCGCGAGCCCCAGCGCCGCGAGCTTGGCGTCGACTGCGCTCATCGCGCGCGCGCTGTGCGTCCGCCGGACCACCGTGTGCGCGTGCCAGCGCCTCAGAAGCATCGATGATGACACGTGGAGAGCGACGCGAGCGGACAAGAGAACGCGCGGCGGCGCTGCGGGCGGCGGACGCCCGCTTTCTCCAGCGTGTCACTCCGGATTTTCCCAACTGGTCTTTCCGTTGACATGGCTTCAAAATGGTGTGTCACACACTATCTACGGATTCAAATCTTCAAAATGGCGTTCTGTAGTACATAAAACTAGGCAAGCGTCGCCTGTTGCCTGCTATTAGTTCGAAATTTCCCCTTGTTTTTTGGAGGGAAAGCGAACAAAGGGAGAACGAGAATCCAAGCGCCGCGACCGAATGGAGCGCGCGACGTGAAGCCACCGGAGCGCGTCTGTCCGCCATGGGGGAGCACGAGCAGTTTGGGCGGCCGCGGAACCTGCGGCCGCGGTCGGCGGGCGTGGCGTCCGTGGCGTCCCCGCGCGCCGTCGCGCCCGAGCAACTCGCGCGCGAAGCGACGCGCTCGAACGCCGCCGCCACGGTACTACGCTTTCTTTCTGTCTATCTCTCTCTCTGTCTATCTCGCCCGTAGTGTTGATATGTCTGGTGTGGGTGTGTGTGTGTAGTTGAGCGAGCGACTCCAGATGCCGCGTCCGGGATCCGCGACAGCGAGGGCGTTGGCGACGAGGCCGGGGGCCGGCGAGTCCGCGGCGAGCGCGCCAGACGCGGACCGAACGCCGCTGCGCCCGACGGTCCTGCTGTCCAAGCCGCCGATACGGCCGCGGTCGGCGATGCCCGGTTCGCGCGGCCTCGTCTCCCACCACCGTCTGGATCTGCTCAAGAGCCAGCAACCGCAGGAGGCGCCTCGCCTCAGTGACAACCAGAGCCGAGAATCGATGCCACAGGCACATCCCCCGGATGGCCATTCGCGATCGGTGGCATCGCAATTAGCGCCACAGCTGCAGCGTGCAGTGCTCAAGACCGAGAAAGAGTCGCAGGTATCCCACCCGTCCATGGCGGCTGCCCCGCGATCCACACGGGCGTTTAATCTCAAGCGACCGCTGTCCGCTGTGGCCGCGCGGACTGTGAACAGTGTGCCCGAACCTTCACAGAAGACACAGCGTCCAGAAATGGAGGTGAACCACACAGTCGAAAAGTCCAATCAGCTCGCATCCCAGGAGCCCGTGGTCGCAGCGCCGCGCGCGAAGCGACCGTTCTCAGCAGCAGCAGCGATTCGAGGATCCAGTCCACGTACCTCAGCACTTCAAACAGCGTCGCTCAGCGAAGCAACCTCAAGTAAATCTCGAGGTAACGGCAGCCACACGGCACGCGCACAATGTAAGTCATCGCGGTTGGTTGCCCGCATCGCCTTGATGCCCGATCCACTAACGGCTAGATGATCGCAAGCAATCCACATGTCCACCGCCGCCATATCAATCATGTCATCATACCAGCGAGATACGTTCGTGTACGCCGTCCCGCGGCACTGTCTTGAGCGTGGCCGGCAATACAACCCGTACGACATCGTCACAGTTTCTCATGTTCGTGGTTTTTAACGGCTGGTGTCGCGGGGTTATTGTTCCTAGAACACTCACAGGTCCATTTATGTGTTGCTAAGCACAGGAGATGCTGTTCGGGTCCAATCTATCCTCGCGCACCTCTCAACCAGCCCGGTACGATTTCTACACGGTTAGTCCAAGTGGGATGACGTTCCATTGCAAGGACGACAACTTCGAGCCGTCTTTTCTCGCTGCGGCTGAGTGGGAGCGCCAAAGGACCAGCTTTTTTCGCATCTGCAAGCTCCCCACGTTCCAAATGTAGGATGGTTCTGCTAGTTTCTCTCTTGAGTTGGATCGCTTACGCGAAGGATCGTCGCAGGTTCCGATACCGAAAGGTGTTTCTCGGCTGGAAGAAATGGATTCGATCCACGAAGACGGAAATCGCTCGCACGGTGATGCTTTCGTCACTTTACTTTTCGCAGCCCGTGCTCAGTGTTGGTATGAAGGCTATTCGGACCGAGTTGATGAAGCTCGAAGACATCAACCTCATGTGCGACTTGAACGGAGAGACGCTGCACCTGAGTCATTTGTCGGCAAAGAGCGTGAGCGCTGCGAAGTTCCATCGGCCAAACGAAAGGCTGTCACTGACTCTTGTTTTGGTGATATCCGTGCTTAGAGGGAGCATATACAAGGTCAAGGCATGGAAATACTCAAGGTCAGTGGTCAGATCCAGCAAATTCTCCTCCAAGTCTGCCAAGAATGCCTCACCACCACAGAGAATCCGTATGGCGGCTTCCCTGGCCACGAGTTTGCGCTTTCGACCCGCAAGAGCAGCAATTTCCACATCTTTGAGGCATTTATTGAACGCGAACGAGCCTTGGCGACTGCAAACCATCAGCTCGTGCAGCACCACCATTTCCAAAGTGGAGGGCCGATGCAGACTTCGAAAGTGTCGCTGTCAACGGCAGCTCAGCTCCGCACGACGCACCGCAAGTACATGGAAAGAGTGATTCGGGCGCAGCAGCAGAGACCTCAAGATGCCTTGGAGGAAATTCGGTGGACGTTGGCGACTATTCAACGACGACGATGTCTTTCGCTGACCAAATTTGTGTCTCTCGTGGATTTCATGGTTCTCGACGCACTACACTCGCTCCTGACTCGCAGCATCCAGCTCCTTCGTGATAGTCTGTGGGTTGGGTCAAACGCTGTACCAATATCCAGACTAGTGGATCGTCGAGACTATGTGCTTGCATTTCACAAGACGCTGAACGAGCGCGGTCATGACCACATACCAGGGAGCGTTCGTCCATCAGATGCACGCTATCGAAACTCTAAGTCAGTGATGCTCAATAAGCAGCAACTAAAGCGATTCCTCCGTTGGACGTGGGAAGCGAAAATCCCGGATATCTTGCGCGTCGTGCATGACGAAGGCGGTGCCAACCAGGCGGAGGAAGGGGGTGATACGCAGCCGCTCAAGTCAAGTGCCGCTGTGTGGCTGGAGAGTAAACTCGACTCGTTGGTCGCTCACGCTTTACGCGAACAGTGCGGCGCAAGTGCTGAACTGTTCTCCTTCGACGATGTCATGCATGTTGTGGAGCAATCGATCGCCAGTGCTCTCGTTCTCCCGGATTTCGACGCTTCCCTCTGTCCAATCGCAACTGAAGAAAGCGAAGACTCGAGAGTGGTTACTGTTGTTGAGGAAGTCACCTCGCACGTCCAGGAACTTCAGCAAATCAATTCATTACGGCCCGTCCCATTGCTGCACATGAGCATGACACTACGAGTAGACGATCGCACCAAGAAATGTGAGATCATCTTCAAGCCTTCCCCCGATCAAGTCCCAAAGCTCATTCAAGAACTCTTATCTGAGTTTATCGAGCTTTTCCAGGGAATTCCCTCCATCGTGCTTCATCAAGAAATCCGAGCGATCCTACAATTTGCAGGCGACTTTCGATCCTCATCGATTGTTCAAGATGACACACACGACGATGAGGTCGCCCAGCAACTCGACGGTGGAGATGACGATGAGGACGAGGAGTCCCGCTGGAGTAAGTCGAACTACGAACGGCTCTTCGCTCGTATGGGGATCGACAACTACTGTTTGATGTTGAGAGCGAACATCGACGAACTCATCAAGAGTGCGAACTCGGGTGCAGCAGCCTTCATGAGGTCGTACGATGAGATCCTTGCGACATACACCCGAAACGAGAACATTCTGTTTGAGTCCTATCGTACCAAGTTCCGCACTGGGGAATACTCGTTGCGCGACATGGAAGCAAACGTGCGTGGCTTCCACTCCGAGATCGACACTATCGCCCGTCTGAAGGTGAACCAGACGATCGAATTCCTGGCCTTTGACATGACCCAGCTGAAGGACGCGTTATCGCCGTCCCCAGCTCGCTGTCTACAGCAGCTCCACGCGCTATTGCCAGCGCTGGCGCTCGAAAAGTGTGAAGCATTCCTTGTGTTCGTTCGCGCGGCCTGTAAGAAAATCGAGAAGCCATCAGGTGTCGGGGAGTTGGAAGCGTTTGCTCGTTATCTTCTTCACGTGCGAGACGTCCACGACGACGTGCAAGAGAAAGAATTCGATCTGACCTTTGTCCACGACATGTTCAGCATGCTGGAAAGGCTTAATATCGACATCCCGACGGAGATTGGCGAGACGTTCAATCTATGCGAACCCGAGTTTGAGGCTCTCAAGGCGCAAGTGAACGAGGCCATGGCAAAGAAGGACGCCGACATACTGGAACGATCGCCTGTACTCGCACAGAACATCAAAACGGTACGCGTCAAGGTGTGGGCATTCTATTGACGACTCCTTCCTCACATTCTTTCGGTGTCCAAACAGCTCCATACCGCCATTGAAAGCCTAAAGACAAGCTCGGCCGACCAAACCATTAATTCTGCCGAAAGCGTATCCAGCGATGCGAGAAACCAAGCCAACGAACTTGAAAAACGTTCAGAAGCGCTCATCGAGAAGTCGGCACAACTGGTCTGGTATCAGCGAGTCTTTTCCGAATTTTCCCAGGGCTCTCGGCCCCCGGTGGAAGAGTTCACCGAGCTGCAAGCTGTTTCGAACGAGCTCAAGCTGAAAAATGTGAGGACTCCGCGGTGTGCCTACAGCAGTCTATTGTGTTGCTTAGTCTATGTGCTTCGGCGTTGTTTGCCAACAGGAACTATGGGAGGCGATCAACGACGCCGAAGAGTATTTGGATACGAGACGGAACGAGACGCTGCGCGACATTGATCTCGGCCAGTTACGCAGCATCTTAGCGAAGGTAGAGACGGTGATCAAGCGTCTCCAGCAAAACTCCTTCCAGATTGCCGCCAGCAAGCGACTGGAAGCCAGCAAGGCCATTTTGGAAGGGCTATCCCCCGTGATTCGGGATCTCCGCAACGAAAACTTGGAAGAGAGGCATTGGACGAAGCTGGAGCACAAGATGAACTGTTCGTTCATTCGCTCAGTCTCGCCAACTTCTGAAAGGCCTGCGGATGGGGAAGCCGAAAGAGACGACGCACCGGATATCAGTGGCCAAAGTGAGCGGCAAGTCGTCAAGTTTATTGATCTCCCGCTGCGGCATTTGCTGGAGATACAAGCGGTGAACCATGCTACACTCATCCACCAGGTGTCCGAGGAAGCCACGGCCGAAGCGGCGATCCTGAAGAGTTTCCAGAGCGTATCGCAGACGTGGGAAACGCGGGAGATCCCGAGCTTTCCGAGGAAGGACCGCGATGGCCGAGATACAATCAGCCTCGGAGAGTGCACGGAGATCCTGACGCTTTTGGAGGAGAGCGAAGTGTTGCTGCGCGTGATGGAGTCTTCGTCGTTCGCGCGCGTGATCCACTCGAAACTGGTGAAGCTGCTTCACGATCTTGCGCAGACGAAAGAAAGCGTGGAGCTACTCGTCGTGTGCCAACAGAAGAGGGAGCATCTCCAACGCCTCGTGTCGGCCGATTTTGTTCGGTCATTTCCTGAGCAAAGCAAAGCTCTTCAGACGCATGATGCGAGCTGGAAGGCGATCATGGAGGGCATTTCCAAGCGACCATTATGTTTGCCGTTTGGTACTAACACGGAGTACAGGCAGATTCTCCTGGTTATTCTACAAGGGTTCGAAACAGCATCCCAGTATGTGGAACAACATCTGGAGGTAAGGCGCACATACTAAACAGGGCTGACCAAAGCGTACTAACAACGAACGTCCTCCCATCAGATGAAGCGTCAGCTCTTCCCAGGCTTCTTCCGTCTCTCGAATACTGAGCTCTCGATGCTTCTCTCGAGGCTGAGAGACATCAATAGTGTCCAGCAGTTTCTGTTTCAATGCTTCGACAACGTTGGCCGGATCAACTTTGGTACTCGTGAAGCCTGTCAGGATGTGCTGAGCATCACCTCTCGGTCACTTCCTGTTCCCGAGACCATCCGCATGGGTAGAAATCTCAAGGCGCGTGGGCCGCCGGAGCAATGGCTCGTCGGCATTGAGAAGCGACTCACCGAGATGCTGCGCAAGGCGACCAAAGAGGCCGTGACGCTGCTTTCCCAGCCATCTCCTTCGAGCGCGATCGACATTGCAGCACTCCGAGAGCTCCCGCTTCAGGTAAGTCCGGCCAGTGCACTCCCTCTAGGATCCGTACTTATAGTGGTGGATGATCCGTACTTATAGTGGTGGATGTATGGAACAGTGTGTGCTCCTTGCCGACCGGATCTTGCGGTCGGAGTTAATTGATGGCGTGCTTGTGGAAGCTGACGGCTCAGTGACGGCGGAACCTTTGTCATTGACCGCGCAAAACAACGTCTACGCAAAACTTCGTCAATTCCATGCGTCTATGACGGAGCGAGTATTCCCTCCCAGCGCCTCAGACGCCCCGGTAACAAACCACATGTCTCCACGCGAGATTCTCTTGCTTTCGGGCCTCCGTCTCCACGAAATTGAGTTTCGCGACGCGATTGACGAGCACATCCTCGCATCAGCGAATCCTGCCGTTTCTGGTGGTACCAATGCGTACGCGTTGGGCATCCACTGGCAGCTGCAGCTCAAGCATCGCTTCGACGACACGACCACTGTGGGTTACGATTGCCATGTTGAAATCGGCGGTGCCCGTGTGTCTTACGGATTCAACTACATCAACCCGACCGGCGATCTCGTGTTCACACCAAGAAGTATGCGGTTTGTCTTTTCCATCTTTGCAGCGGCTCGCCTCGGTCAGACCGTGGTCCTCAGCGGCCCCAGGGCATCGGGAAAGCAAAGTCTGGCGATCCAAGCAAGTCGTCTCTTCGGTCGGCGCTTCTTCGGCTTCGTGGCCTCCGATTCAGCTTCAGTGACCCGGTCGTTCTGTCAGCTTGCGCACTGTTTGAAACTCATCCGTGGGGCGCTCTTAGCAGGCGGAGTGTTGTGTATCGGACTCCGAATGCAAGAGGATATCGTGAACCTGTTTCGCGTCGTGGGGTCGACCGTTGCGCATATTCAGGTTGGTTAGCCTCGTCCGCGGACGATGAGTAGTCGTCACGACTGACTGACCTCATTTGATGTATTGTAGCATTCCGTGTTGTGCCGACTCCCGATTGCCGGGCTGCAAGGCGACACAATTCCGTGGATTCCTGGCACAACGTTGCTGTTCACGTGCGCTCTCCCTTCGACGGCCTCGCCTTCCTGGGCCGCGATGCTCCACAAGTTTGAAGTCGCTACCTCGGGGTTCTCGCGAGTGAGTGTGCCCGCCGCGCACGACGTGGCTGTCGTTATGGAGGCGCTGATGCACAGCAAGCAGTTTGAAGCACCACAACGCACTGCAAAAAAGCTCATTCTCCTGTGGACGCACTTGCGCTCAGTCAATGTGGGGAACCAAGCGCCGAGTCATGAAGACACAGCTCAACAGCTTTTTACCATGCAGACCGCCAAACGTGTCGTGGACACTGTCGCGGAGGATGTTTGGAAGAACGCCGAGCCGTTTGAACGAGAAGGTCTGCAAAGCCTGCTCATTTGTGAGGCTGTCTTGAACCTGTGTACCCCACTTTTTCTGCCTGGGTGTCGTGATACAACCATGGGTACGCCAAAAGAATTGGTAATTGCGGCGCTGAATCAAGTGTTCCAGTATAATGTTCACGACGGAGAATGGTACAAGCGTCAATGGAATCGCACTAAGTCTTCAAGCGTGGAGGTCGTGACAAAGAAGTTTGAGGAAATACTCGATGAAGCAGCACAGGAGCTCCACTTCGTGCCTCGTAGACAGCTCGTGGCGAAATCTGTGGAGGTTGCTAACGGCTTGGCCAGACACGTTGGAGTCGTTATGGTTGGACCCAGTGGGGTTGGCAAGAGTACGACATGTGGCGTCCTCAGCCAAGCGCTAAGTAAATGGAAGTGCGAACTGGTTGCAGAAAGTCACGCTGCCAACAAGGTAGGCCGTGACAGTGGCTCAGCAGAAACCATCTCCAGTCAATCCAAGAACAGCGGTGGAGTCGAGGCCACCAGTGTGAACCCGGCTACCAAGACGAACGACAGCCCATTTGTTCAAGTTTGTGTTGTTCTGCCGATGTCTCTGACGCTATCGCAGCTCTTTGGAAGCACCGTCAATGATGCGAAAGGTCAGGTAAAGTCGCTCCTCGGACGGCTGATTCGTGACGCGCAGGATGGCTTTGCTCTCGGCACAGACCACGAAACCCAACATTTGATGGAAAAAACCGTGGGGTCCACAGGACTGGGTTCAATGCTGGCGATGCATAAGCTTACCTGGATCGTGTTCGACAGCGGGTCTGTTTGCGGGGGCGAGTGGCTAGACGTTCTGCTTGCCGTCTTGTCGCGAAGGTTCGTGTTCGGTCTTATTGACTCGTGCGCGGAACCAAATCGTGAACTTGTTCGGTTCACCGACGGCGAATTCATGACGATTCCTCCTAATCTGCGCTTTGTCTTCGACACGTGGAATCTCGAGAATGCATCACCCGCGGTGTTGCAGCGATGTGCGGTGGTTGTGTTTGCCCCCGAAGATTCTGTTGATCTCGACAAGGAGGACGATGACGCAATGCCAATCCATTTTGCATGCATCCAGCGATTCATTGACCAACAACGTATCGCAGCCACCTTCGGGTTAGATGGCGCTGCTCTGCCACCACAACTGACGAAGCTCTCGACTGTGGTGTACGACACACTTACAAATCGCTTGCTCGGCACGGACATTCTCATTAAGATTTTCGCGGTGCTCGAAGACTACGGTGTAGCCGTTCAGATTATCTTGGTACATCGTGTCGAGTACATGCTCGCGCTGCTTCAGGCTTTGCTGTGCACGGTGGCAGCTTCATGCACGTCCTCACATAAGGCTGAAGAGGGTTCCAACAACGCAGGATCGCGTGACATTCCAGAGGAAGACGTGCAGCAGCGAGTCGAGATGGCTACCGTATACGCGCTGCTATGGGGCTTCACGGCCTGTTGTGTGCATGGCTTTGATGATTCTCGAAGCCGTTCGCTTCAACTACTCGTCAGTAGCATCGTAAAGACTCAGTTCGATACGATTGCTCACACGTGGGAGGACTGTGGGCGTGACGCTAACCTCTTTGAGCTGCTGATCGATATCAATGGCTTACGCTTTGTGAGCTTGGAGAGTGGAGATTCCAATATCTTGCGAGAAAAACTGTGGCGACACGCGTTGAGCTCTAGTGCAGGCGGTGTGCCGACGACAATTCTGGAGAATCACTTCCATTCGCTTTTCATACCGACACCCTCAAGTCTGATCGTCCACGCTGCAATGAAGGAAGCTATTCGAAGTGGACGAGGCGTTCTGCTTGTCGGCTGTGACACATCACGCAAGACCACACTCCTCCAAAACTTTCTCAAGCAGCTCGAGTCGGTGCGTGTGCTGACGACGTCGAACTACGCAAGCATCCCTGTGCCGGCAGCGCTCAATTCAGCTGAAACCTCGGACGCAACCGCTGCCAAACGCAAGCGAGGAGTAGCTCTCCTTCGCGCACCATTATTTCCACAAGCTGATAACGCATACGCCTCATTCGACCGCATTCGAATACACCAAGTTGGTCTCGTGAGGCGGTTGGCCAAGCGGTTTCGCAAAGTGAATAAAGCCGCCGCCGCTGCTGCTGCACTTGCTGCTGCTCAGCGCTATGGAGGCTCAAAGATAAAGTCGCCCACAGAAAGCTTGACTACGGATGACGAGAAGACGAAAAAATCGGCGAAGAAAGATGCAGAGTGGGCCCTACGACCGCACCTCGAGACGAGCAAGACCGAAATGGTGGCGAAGTTCGACCATGGGGACTTTATTCCGTTCTTCTTTGCGATGAGCCAACATGATCGAGGTGTGCAAGAGCTTGCCAAGTGCCTCGAACGCATGCTTCAGCGTGAACGGAGCGGTATTTACGAACCACCACCCGGTAAAACGGCTGTGCTCATTATCGATGACCTTCACTTGCCAGTGATGAACCACGATGAGGAACTTCCGTCTTGTCATGAGTACTTGCGCTCCGCGTACGAACATTGCACAGTGCTTGGCGCAAACGCCGAGGAGGGAGGCGCGGCAGGTATCCACATTGAGAGTCTAATGATGGTCGCGTCCATCTCCTCGCGAGCTATGCCGCCTGGGGCCACAGCAAGCCGCGAAGAGTCACCTCTAACGACGCGTCACCACTCGTTGGACAAGCTGACGAAGCAGTTCTTGCCCGTGTATGCCCCGCCGTGCTCGCCTCTGGAATTGCACACGATATTTCACTCGTTAGCGGTCGCGCAGTGGGAGCGAATGTCAACAGCGCCCCTCGACAAGCTCTCTTCTGTCGTACGGCAGTTGCTTCCCGTCATAATCGCAGCGACAACGGTGCTATGGGAAAGACTAAGACGACGACGCCAGACTCTGCTGACGGCGGCTAATACGAGCAAGCATTCAGCCGCTGCTCTCAACCTACACGACCTGATGCGGGTCTACGAAGGTATATGCGGTGTTGAGCCGAGCTATCTTCTCGATGGCGAGACAATGGCTCGTCTTTGGGCGCATGAGGTGATCAAGGCGCTCGGCAGCATAGCTTTACCGCACTGGAAGGCGATGGTAAAGAGTGATGTCTTCCGAATCCGAATCCTTCTCGATCAACTCGACAACCCAACACAAAGCACTAGCGCGTCTGTAGCAGCCTCTCCTGCTGTTGGATTGGGCACTCTCTCCACACCCGTATCAGCGAAAACATCGACGACGATTGGATCAACCACTGTTTCGGTTCAAGCGGGCGATACCACGCGATCGACGAACCTGAACACCAAAACAAACGCGACCGGGCTGATATCGTTCTTCTCCAACGAGTTGCTTGGCGGGGCCGAGAAGAAGACCGCTGCGGATTTGGCATTATCACAGCAGCAGCGCCTGGCGTTCGAAAGGAAAAAGCTTCACGTCATCCCGATTTGGGCGTTTGTGCCATCTTCCTTGTATTATCAAACAAGCAATGGCGGTGGTCCGAGTATCGTGTCGGCTGGCCCAAGCGATACAGTGCAGCCGTCGCCTCTGCAGCGCCGCAATAGCATCAAGTTCATTCGGCGCAAAAGTCTGGAAAATGTGGTCGAGGGCGTTGCGAGCGCGGCAGGGATTTCGTTTGCAAGCACCGGAAAAGCAGCAACGCTCGGGAGTGCGAGGTGGATTTATGCCGAATTGGCGTTGTCAGAGGACGTCGAAGTTGGCGTTGACGACGTGGCAGTCCAGATCGCACAGCCGATATTCTCTGGCCTTCGCATCTTCAGTGCAGTTTCCGAAGGACCTCTCTCGACAAAGCCGGTGACTGATCTTGTCTTGCAGGCGCAAGCCGCTCAGATTCCTCGTGAAGCACCACCGATTACGCCGCTCATGGTATGTCTGCCTGCACGAAGCAGTTCATTGCTGGCTGTATTGACGACCATCATGTCTCTCGCAGGTTCGAAATATCGCCACACTTGAGCGTGTCTTTACACCTCATGGTTCACGGAGTTTATTGGTGGCACCTGTCGGAAGTGGGCGCAGTCTACTCATCCAATACGCGTGTGCTATCCGGCAATCATCTCAGCCGCAGAGTATATGGACGGTCGAGGGAGTCGCTGATCCGGAAATCATGGCAAAAAAGTGGAAGCACGTGGTGCATCAATTGTTCCAACGGGTTGGCGTTGACTTTGAGGGAGTCACGTTGGTGGTAAAGCGATTGCCGCTGTGGCCGCAGCAGTTGATCAGCCAGCTCCTTGCATTGATGGTGTCTGGGGAGATCTCTGGGGCGTTCAGCCTCGAGGAGCAAATCAAGTTGGCAACACGAGTTCGAGACGAGAGGCTCATCGAGCTTGAGCAACGCTATCAGTCACAAGTAGCACGGATTCGCCATGAAGTAGAGATGGAGAAAGACCACGAAATGCTCGCAAAAAGCGAAGAGAAAGAGGGGACAAAGGCGAACAAGACCGGTGCAGCGACCTACTACCAGGAACTGGAACGCAAATACCAGCATGTGTTGCTGATTCGAATGACCCAGGTGCAGCTCCGGCACCAGCAAGAGATGGACGATTTCCTGCGCAAGTGTGAGGTCGAAAACGAAAGCGTTACTGCCACGATCATGTCGCTCATGCGTCCACTCGGAATGACAAGTGGCAAGTGGCAGCAAATCGTCCAGCGCATGCGAAAACGCCTCCGAATTGTGGTGATCGCCGACGACGAGGGGTTCCAGGCCATTGAGGAACATGCACCTCGCCTGCTTCGAATCTGTAGCGTCGCATCGCTGTCGCTCTTGGACGGACCATCGCTGCAGACACTTCTTTACGGTAGCTTCCGCTCAGAAGTTCAGAGCGCGTTTCGACACGACTTGTCCCGCACCAGCGACAGCAGTGTTGACGGCGTTCGCAAAGCAAGCGATGAGCGGGCTCAACTTACGCAGTTCGTTGACCGCGTGGAGCATGGACTTGGGAAGATTGCAGCCGTGGCCGCTGAAATGCATGCCTGTGCACGAGCGCTTGCAGCCGAAGAGAACCGGAAAGTGCCAACCGAGTTGGCCGTTCAGGCTGCTCGGTTTTTTGCTAGGCTCTTGCGAAGTCACTATCATAGAGGTCGACAAGATCGTCGAAAGGCCGAGTGGTTTGCGTACGTATATTCGAGCATGGAGAAGGCGCTTTGGAAACTCCAAGATCGTGACGGGGAGCTGCGGTCTCAGCTTGAAAGTTGCGACCAACAGATCGAAGTTTCAACTGAGCTTCTCGCCGAGCAGAAAGAAGACTGTGATCGCATCCGCGACATGATGAAGCGCTACCAGGAATCGGCCGAAGACCAAGTCCAGGTCACAAACGAGATGGAGCTGAGAGCTCAAGCCGAACTTCACGTCCCGATGGCATGCTTGGAGGAGGCAAACGCAGCTTTGTTGTTAATCGACAAGCGCCATATCATCGAGATCAAATCCTTCAACAGTCCGCCGCTTCTCGTTCACTTCGTACTGGACGCGATTTGCGTCATGTTTCAGCTTGAACCGGCGTGGGAGAACGCGCGCAAGATCTTGAGCGATCCGAACGTTGTACACACACTGCTGACATTTGACAAGGACAGCATACCCGACGATGTGATCTCGAAGGTAGAAGCCACGTACATTAGCGACCCACGCTTTCAACGGGAAGAGGTGGAAAAGCAAAGTGTAGCTGCGAGCATGATGGTGGTGTGGGTTCGGGCAATGTATCAGTACGCAACGGCTCGACGGCAGGTCTTACCGACGCTTGAGAAGTTAGAGCAGGCGCAGGCGCGACTACGGCTACTCATGCAGGAGTACCAAGTAAGCAAGCAGCGGGTCGTTGATGCCGACGAGGCCTTCGCCAAGACGAAAGATACGTTGGAGAAAGCCCAAGAGTTGCGTCGACGGACTGTGGACGAGATGGAGTCGCGCAAGATGCGCCTCGATGGTGGTCGTGTCGTACTCGAATGTCTTGTGGAGGATAAACGCGAGGCCGATAAATCATTGAAGCACCTCGAGAAAGAGTCCAAGCACGGACTAACGTGGTGGAATGCACTTTTGTCAGCCGGGGCGCTAGCGTACAGTTGCTGGTTCGACGCCTCCGACCGAAGGAGATTGTACGAGCAATGGGGACACGCATTGTGCCGCACGCTCAATGAAGGCACAGCTGAAGATGATGGGAGCGAGAGCATTGGCATGTGTTTTGTTCCAGCCGTTTCCATCGCTGTAAAAGAAGATGTGCCGTTGGTGGCCAAACCTGAAGAGGCAACATCTACGCCATCTTCAGACACAAGTTCCTCTCGGGATCCGATCGCACTCTTCGGTCAACGGCACCACTACTGGGAATTCGCGAGCGCCTGTGGTTACATGTTTTCTGAACGCAGCCTCCAGGATGCTTTCCTTTTGACGCAAACGGCAACCGCAGGCTTCCCCGTGGTGCTGATCACGTCGTACACGAGTGAGATGGAAGATTTGCTCGTGAGATGCGCACGCTATGTGTGGAGATGGACGCAATTTTTCATGGTCAGCGCGAACGCGAGTGATCTTCATGTGACCATTGCAAGCGCTGTTCGGGAAGGCCATCAACTCCTCATCCTGGATGTGGAGCCTCTTGACATCGAGTACAGGCTGGGAAAACTGTGGAGTTTGTTTCATTGGAATCACTCTTCGACCATATCAGATACCGGCGAGCCTCAAGAGCATTTGATTTTCGCAGCAGGAGAAAATGGAGAGGCGGCAGAAGCTCCAGTCGACGACGGAAGCAGCCCAAACTCGACAACGATACCGGTCCACCCAGACTTTCGGGTCGTTTTGAGCACCTACCAGCACGCCACCAACTTTGGCGACGCACTCCTGACGCACGTACCCGTTGTGTCTGCGCGTCAATACGCCTCAGAGGTTGGGGGCTTTCTGCTGGATCGAATGTGGTACCCTGGGTTATTCGAAGGAGGACAGTATGGCTTCGGGCTGAAGCAGTCCGTGCGCGACTATGAGCGACTGCGTCGCCAGCAGGATGACGCTGATACGCAGCTAACAAAGTTGATCCAAGGCGCAGCCGTGCGGGGTCAGTTCCATCGTGACGAGAGCGATCTCATCCGTGTCGCGTGTAAAAAGACCAAGGAGCTGCGAGAACTCGTCGAGCAGAAGCACCGAGAGATCCGTGATCGAATCCAGACAGTCGAGAAGCATGCGTCGATGGCAAAGTTGGGGGCATCCATATTCAACGGCCTCAACTCGATTCAGAGTGAATGCGGGGATCCAGAATCTCAACAGAAGCTGTCTTTGCACGTTTTTCTGCCAATGTACTTGGCGGCGTTGAAGAAGCCACCGGAAATTGGGCCTCCAGCCAATCCGTTATCGCGAATGGAGTCCTCGAACGCTGGGGGCAAAATGCTGCGCTCTCCGAGCCAGCTGAAGCAGCAACAGCAAGGATCAATGAGGTCGTTGGGGCTTGCCTCGCCAAGAGGAGGTGGGTTCGACACAATTGGTGAGATCATCAAGAAGATGCTTCAACAGCTCATGCCTCTCGTTCGAGACGTGTCTGGCTGGTTCAAGTTTGTGCTTCACATGCTGTGGCTGCTTGAGAGTCAATACGAAGTTGACGGGCTAACCAGACACCCAGCGGCACTAGAAGCTGCACTTAAGTCACTCAGTGGTGGGGACAGTACACCCAGCGTGCCCCGAGTGCGCCGACTGCTGTCCATGATCAAGCTGAGTCACTGGAGAACGCACGCACAGTGCCAGGACTATGATGCGCTTCCCCTTGAGCTTGAAGACACCAATCGCCTTGTATCGCTTGTGGTGAATGGACATAACCAGCCAGCCGCGTCTCATCTCTTTGGGCAGGATCTGTCACCAGTGTTTGCAGCGAGTAGGTGTCGGGCCGAGCGAGTGAAGACCACGATGTCTATGTATCCGGAGCTCGTGCGAGC
>JAMFLL010000439.1:0-37616 GCA_027475725.1 Pythium rhizo-oryzae
CATATAGTCTAGGCGGTTAGGATACGTGGCTTTCACCCACGCGACCCGGGTTCGAGTCCCGGTGTGGGAACTCTTTGCTCCCCCATACCGTTTTGACACTGTTTTGACAGGGAAATGCCTAATCGATGCACCATCTGGCCTCAAAGCCTGTTATCAGTACGTGAACCTCTGGTACTTTGTGTCGGTTGCTGGCCATTCAAGATTTGCGGCTGGTATTCAAGAATCATTCGAGGTAAGGGGATAGGAAGTCGTTCAGTGTCAAAGTGACCGACACTAGAACAGAAAGGAAGTGAAGTGTGTGCAGTGTGGTGGGGACGTCTCGCTCAAGAACATTGATCATCACTGACGACAACATGGACGGAGTAGACCAGATACTGCGGAGGTGTTGGCGCAACGATATAGAGCAAGAAGGATTGCGACCGAACCTACCAGACAGAGCGTCGATGGGCTGCTCGTGCAGCTGCAGCCGCCGCTCAAGAGCATGAGGCGGAGATCGTCGAGACAGTTCCCCCACGTGTGTGATTTGTCTGTTGCTCTGTGGGATCCCGGCGGGGCCGACCAAATACACGCACAGGTACTGTCGAGCGTGCTACAAAGAATGGCTCGTCAGTCGTTTGCGTGCAAACCAGGCGGTGTTTTGCCTTGGGTGAAGGGTTCACGGCGCGGACAAGCGCGTGGTTAACGCAGTGGTGGCACAGCTGGATCACTCCTCGACTCCACCATATCATCGTCACGTTTGTCGTCCCGTATCGATTCTAGAGTATGGTGGCACCGGCGTTTTCGCTAAGCTTGCCGCCGCAAATTTAGAAGTCTCGCCCTGGCCTACCCATCAACCGAATATTTTTCCGTATAGCCGACACTGATCTGCACGGACTCAGATATTTATCAGTAAGATCGAACCATTTCATTGGCTATGTATGTTCATAAAAAAGTAATACGAGATTGGCTTGGAATCAGTTGTCACTTATACTGTTTGACTTGTCGTTTATCAGAAAACAAAGTAGGTATAGACACATAGGCACACCAACATGGTCGTCGCTCCTACCTCGATGGGTTTGTACGTTCTAGGTCAGCGTGTTATGCTCCAGTCATGCTCTCAGCGTCTGGACTTAGAACGCAATAATTATCTCTCCACATAAGAGAGGTTTCTCTCGGTTAACCAGCACATCACTGGAGATTACGGTTGGATATCCCGTGTCGTCCCCACTCCTTCGTCACGCATAGAAGCCTAAACTTACTCTGTTGTGTCGGGAATATTTAGGACGGTTAGGATGCTGTAGGGTTAGGCTATTGCAGAGCTATTGTACGGCGTGTCGGCCTTGAAGGATGCTCAAGTTGAAGTGGCCCGGCAGCGATGACCGTGTCATTCTTGCCATCCTCTGACCAAGGCAAGCAGGACACCGCAGTGATCGCGACTCGCAGCACGTAGCAGACACGATGGAAGACGGCAACGACAACGTGGACGCACATCGCGCACGCCTCCAAGAGCGTGTGGAGCGGGTCACCAACAACACTCTGGCACCCGCGTCCAAAACGAACTACACCGGCTCCATTTCTCGCTATATGCTGTGGCTTTACTCGACTGGTGAGGCACTGCTGCAGCGGCAGGTCGTCTCGCAGGCATTCCGCAATGCAATGGCCGGAACCGAGCCGACGCATCAGCGCGTACGCGCGTTTCGCAATCAAAAGCCGCGTGTGGCCCCAATTGACTTCTCGGCATTCCATGGGAGCGACTTCACGCTTTGGCTTGCGTTCCTGCAGGATGAGGCAGAGAGCAAAAATGGCAAATATCTGTCTGCAAGGACAATGGGGGGCCACCGCTCGGCGCTGCGATTCCTTTTCCGCCAGTACAACGAAAACTTGGACGAGCACACGGACGAGGCGTACAATGGCTTCTTTTCAGGTCTGAAACGAGACACAGCGCAAGTGCAAGGACGTGGCGTGGGGAAAGTGTTGACTGGAAAGTTGCCCCTTTCTTTCCGCGCGTATGAGACACTTAGCACAGCTTTTATGACGAGCGGTGCTCCAGAAGACGTGTTTGCCCACACCTTTCTACTGCTCCAGTGGAATCTGATGTGCCGATCGGCAAGCACGTCCTCGATTTGCTTTTCGCATGTGGCGTGGAGGAACGACGCGGTCGGAATTGTGTTCTCTCGGATGAAGAACGACCAGACTGGTGAGCGCCCACGGGAGCCACGTCACATTTATGCCAACCCGACTATGCCGACGATATGCCCGATTCTCAGTCTCACAGTATATTTCTTGTGCTTTCCAAGTATTTCGACCACGCAAATCTTTCCTGGTGATGCTCAATCGGAGCGCTTCCGTAAGCGCATGCACCTCATACTATCCCGACCACCGCTGAGCACGCTCCTCACCGAGTTGGGTCTCTCACCCGAGGACATCGGAACCCACTCGATCCGGAAAGGCTCCGCGACGTACTGCTCGTCAAGATCCACGGCTTGCCCGCCGTCAGCCACTGTCCGTACTCGCGCTGGATGGTCCACGGGAGCTGTTCACGAAGCCTATTGTCAGTATGACGCTGCCGGCGATCAGCATGTAGGGCGCACTGTAGCAGGTCTACCCGTCGACAAACCTGAGTTCGCGATATTGCCTCCACATTTTGATACAGTCGACGATGGTGTCGTCCAAGCCGCCGCGAACGTGTACCCTGCGCTGCATCAAATCGTCCCATCAATCGCCCACTTTTGCCTGGCTTCCCTTCTGTACCACGGTCAATTTCTTACCGCGTCGTTGCCCACAACTCACCCGCTCGCCACACGGACTACTTCCAAAATGATGCGCTCAAGAGGACTCTCCGCGATCGGGTTCGTTGCGAAGGCGACGCCACCATGCGCCCCACAGGAGTGCCGCCTCACATCAGCGTGCCTGTGACTTTGGACAAGCTGGCACACGAGATTCGCACGCTCGTCACGTCGGTTCAGTCGTTCCCTGAGAGAGTCCAAGATCACGTGGCTGCGACCAACGCGGCTCCCGAACCAGAGCGGCTGACCCGATCTGAACTTGTCGGAGCTGTGCGCCACGTTCTCGAGGAGACTGGTGCGCTAGATCTACTGACACGCATCGAGAGAAATGGCAGAGCAGACGTATCGCGACCAGCAGAGCCAAGTGAGTCCACAACAGCAACGGAGCAGCCAACAGCGCCATTGCGCACTCACCGTGGACGTCTGGCTCGTACCAACGCGCCTTCGAAGCTTCCAGATGGAACAATCTACACTGCATGGGAGATGTGGTTCTGTGGCACGTCACCACTACGCTTGCTGAAGCCTTTCGAGTTGAGCACAAAGGATGAGCGAAAACGTTTGTCCGACTTGAAGTTCGTGATGAGCAAGATGGTTGCCCATGTACCCGGCTTCGAAAGCGTTCGGAACCCAAGTCCAGCCCAAGCATATGAAGCTTACGCCGCAGCATGCACGGCGTTCGAGCTATTGCGAGAGACGCCGGCGGGGCGCTCGCGTCGGATCGATCAGATACGATGGACCTCCGTCGCGACTCTGCTGCGAGAGCAAGACAAGCAACGCCGTGGAACAAACTGACTCCCGATCGGCTGTCGGCAGCCAATCACAATCTTGTTAGGACCTGTCCTAAAAATCCCCGCATTTGCGGTGTCCATGGGATTGCCGGTCTGAACAACAGGAGGTAAATCCATCAACGAGGAAGTTTTAGGCCTCCAGGTCCTAAAATCCAGTCCCAAACCGCCTGGATCGTCCTAAGGAAGTCGGTGAATCTATTCTCTCATCAAAGAAGTGACCGGAGTACACAAACCGTCTGGATTTGCTGCGATGCTATGCCTAGCAATGAGGACACCTGGATGCCTTTATGTTGCTGATAGGCAACACTACCTGTATCAGCAAAAAGCCAGTTGTGTATAGGTTCCCATAGTAGGGTTCACAGCTATACACTCAGGTATACACATCCAGGGAGGAGCAACTGAAACGACCCGACAAACAAAGCCGCGCGTCAGCGCCGAGCCCACGCTAACGCCACATCCCCTTCCTCGGCCTCCGCGACGCGTTCGATCGACCCCCCCTCTTGGTCGCCGCCCGACGCGATAGCCCGAGATGAACCACGCGCAGCCGTACGGCCGCGTGAGCGCGCGCGACCGCGACCGCGACCGGCGCCGCGCTGGCTGGGACATGCGCTTCGGCATCCTCATGGTCTTCCCGCTCGTTTGCCTCGTCGTCGTGCTCTACGAGTTCCTCTACCTGCAGCAGTACACGTCGAATGACGCCGCCGGCGCGGCCACCGCCAGCAACAACGCCGCGGCGCCGTCCTCGCCGCGTCTGCGCGCCGACGAGCCCACGACGGTCGTCCGCGGGCGCCGCACGATGGTGCTCATTGCCAACTACCGCGACTCGAAGCGCTGCGCCGAGACGCTGCGCTCGATCTTTGACAACGCTCTCTCGCCCGACCTCATCAAGATCAGCATCTACGACCAGATCTACGAGTCCGAGAACGAGATCCAGTGCGTGGAAACGTTCTGCACGCTCGTGGGCGAGGCCAACTGCCGCCGCAAGCAGATCGTGTCCAGCAAGATCGACGCGCTGAACGCCACGGTACGTACTTCCTCCGGGATCTCTTTGTTCTTTGGACAGTTTTGTGACGTTGGATGCGTGTGAATAACCTACAGGGACCGACCGCGGCGCGATACATGACCGAGAAGGCGATCACGGACGAGGATTTTTGCCTTGCGATTGACTCGCACTTGCTGTTTATTCCGAACTGGGATGAAAAGCTCGTTGGCCAGTGGGAGGCGACGAAGAATGAGAACGCCATCATCACTGTGTACCCAAAGTCCACGGAGCACTGGTTCAAGAAGGACACGGAAGACAAGGTCCAGCTCATGTGCCACTCGCGCATCGAGACCGAGGACGCCGACGCGATGATTCAGTACGGCGCGCCGATCTGGATCGACAAGAAGACCGTGACGAAGCCGCGGCTCATGTCGCAGCTGGCCGGCGGCTTCAACTTTGGCAACTGCAAGCAGGCCAAGGAAGTGCGCAACGACCCGTACACGCCATTTTTGTTCCACGGCGAAGAGTACTCGCGTGCGGCGCGTCTGTGGACAGCCGGGTACGATTTCTATGTCCCATCGGAAGACATAGTGTACCATTGGTACGAAAAGCGCAAGGTCGTGTGGGAGCGTGACTGGGGCAAGCGCTACGTGATCCAGCAGGCGTCCAAGCGCCGCATCCGTCACTGCCTTGGCCTCCCCGTGACGCAAGAGGATTTCGACCGCACTGATATCGACCAGTTCCAACTCGGCACGAAGCGTACGTTTGAGCAGTGGAAAAGGTTTACAGGCATCGACCCGCTCGCCAAGTACGTGGACAAGGACGCCGAACAGTTCCAGAACTGCGGGGAGCTCACGTACGTTCCGTATGACAAGTAGAGCTTTTGGTCCTGTCAAAGCGTCCACGAAAGAATAAACACCTCCATGAAAAAACGCTACGAAGAAATGAATTTTGATGTTTGGATTTGTTGCATAGCGAGTTTATGCTCGTAGTGCCAACATGAAGTCACTGATAGCCACACGGAAGTTGGATACGTACCAGCAGATACCAAGAGGGCTGCGTCTGTGGAGCTGGAGTGAGAGCAGTTACTGCACGAGCTGCTGGGCGAGCTTCTGAATGTGGTCAAACTGCGTGGTCTTAGCCTTCCAGTCGGCGGGCACAGGATCCGCGGCCGCGGCATCCTGGATCTGCGCGGCGGCCGCGCAGGCGCCGATGAGGATCGAGCGGCTGCAGTTGTCGCCGCCAGCCACCAGGTTGGCGCGCACGGCAGCCGTGTAGCCGCTGGTCGTGAGCAGCACGTAGAGCGCGCCCTTGAGCGAGCCCGGCAGCGGGCACGACTTGCCAAAGCTGTCGATCGCAGCTGTGGCGTCCGGGAACGTCTTGTGCTCGACAGCATCCAGCACATCCTGCACAAGCGAGCGGATGCCGCTGCCAATGTGCTCGCTGGTCGTGAGCGCCTTGACGGCGCTCGGGATCGCCGCGCCCTGCACGAGCTGCTGCAGCAGCAACGCGCTCGCGATGGCGGCGTCCGTGGCGTCCTCGCCGATCTGGTGGACCTGCGTCGCCTCCTTGGTCTTGGCCACAAGCGTCGCCGTGTCGCTGCCGAGGTACTTGGCGACCAGCACGGGCGTCTTGATGCCGCCGTGGAGGTCCTTGTTCTCGATCGCGAGGTGCGGGTACTTCTCGCCAGCGTCGCCCTTCTTCACGAGCTCGCGGAAGACGCCGTTGAGGCGGCCCTTGTAGTGCTTTGCGGCCTGGTACGACGCCTCGGCGTAGCCGGCGGGCTCGAATGTGCCCTTCGCTGCGACAAACTCGAGCAGCGGGAGCACCTCGTCGCCGTAGGGCGACAGCGCGCCGCTCGTGTACTCGTAGAACGGGCACGACGGCGGCTCGTGGAACTCCGGCGCGGGCGCCGCGGCCACGAGCGCGCGCAGCTTGTCGGCATCGTAGATCCAGTGGAGGCCCATGGTGGCGGCGTCGGCCACGAAGCCACCAACGACCGCGGCGACCGCGCGCTGCTTCTGGAGAGACATGGGGCTGGAGGTTTGGTGGACTTGGTGGGCTTGGAGCGCGACGGCGGGGACGTCAGCGGGCGGGGGCGACGACGGGAGAAGCGAGTAGAGTGAGACGGCCGAGACGACGGCGAGCACGGCCAAAGCGGACGTGAGCGCCGAGCGGAAAGAAAGCAAGTGAGCGGTAGAGCGCGACGGCGGCGGGGGCGGCGGCGGCGGCTTCGAGGCGGCCTGCGTTGAAGATGACGGTCTCATGAGTGGGGATTAGGATCTCTCCGTTTGCGAGTGAAATCAATAATGACCAATCCGGGCGTGGTGTGCATCCTCAAGTGATCATTGATTGGTTTAAAATGTGATACCCGTTTGTTGAGTTCCGGTCCCACATTCTTTTCGGAGGCGAATCATTCGATTTCGCGGGGCTCCACCCACAGCCAGGAACATGACCGTCGCGCGCCCGCGCGTGCCGCCGGCGCTCAAACGCAAGGCCGCGGCCAAGAGCAACGCCGGCGTCGCGGCCTTCGCCGCGCTCGTGGGCGGCGCGTTCTTCAGCATCCCGTTCGTCGCGCACTTTATGAAGGTACGTCGCGCGGCCCGAGGGTCTCCGCTATCATGTTCCTTGGTCTCCCAAGGCGCCTTCTCTCCCTTGCTGGTTGGTTGTTGCGGGTGACGATTACCCAATCCAAGGGATGGGCATGGGACGAGCGTGGTGGATTACGAAGAGCGATGACGAATATGCGGAATGTTCTTGCTATTGTGGCAGTCGGAGAACCTCACGTCGCAGGAGAAGCCGCTCAATGCGACGCAGATCCGCCGCGGGCCGTACCAGAACACGGGCTCGCGCGACGTGGGGGTGGACAAGGACTGGGACTTTGTGACCAACACGTGGAACGGCCGCAAGGGCGCGGACGTTGTGCGTGAGAAGCAGAACCAAAAGCAACAGCAGCAGCAGCAGCAATGAGAGAACAAAAAAAGAGATGCCATCGTCCACATCCATCATGCATTATCGCTTCTATTTACAGTGGTGAGTTTAGCCGCGCAGGTTGGCGTACTTGCCGCCCTTGCCGCCGGCCTTCTTGCTCTTCTTGGACTTCTTGGTGTCGTCGCCGCCGTCAGCGCCCTCGTCGGCCGCCGCGCGCTTGTTCTTCTTGTGCGCGCGGTCGCTCTTGACCTGCACGACGCCCTGCGCGGTGCTGCCGGACGCGAGCGCGTCGCCCCACGCGGCGTCGTCGCCCTTGACCGCGTACTTGAGCAGGTCCTTGTCCTGGAGCAGCTCCTGGTGAATCTTGCGCTGCGCCTCGCTGGCGTTCGCGCGCATCTCCTCGGCGAGCGTCTGCTCCGTGGGCGCGGCCATGTCCTGCGCCACGGCGGCCGCGACCTGCGCGAGCTTGCCGCCCACCTTCTGCTGCTCCTCCTCCTCGATCTGCTTGCCCAGCACGGTCTCGACCTGCGTCAAGAACTTGCGGATAGCCTTGTTGAACAGCGCGAGCAACTGGTTCGACGGCACGCCGAGCTCCTTCTGGATCACGTCGACCGACTGGTGCTGCAGGCCGATGCTCGCGAGGATTGCCTTCTGCAGGTAAGACAGCGTCATCTGCGGCACGCGCTGCAGGAAGTAGAGCCGCGCGAGCGTCGGCACGAGGTCCACGATCATGTGGTAGTCCACGAGGTTCTTGGCGTACGACTTGAGACGCTTGACGTCGTAGGGCGTAAGCACCATCGACAGCTCGTTGGCGCGGATCTCGCCCGTGGCGCTGCGCTCCAGCGTGCGCACCGCTGTGGAGGCATCGCTGCCGTCCTTGGCGTCAGCGCCCGTGAGCAGACTCAGCGACAGCGCCGCGGGGAACGACGCAAACTCGTACGAGAGCAGCGACACGAAGCGGCGGCGCGCGTCCGCGACAAACTCGTCGAGCCAACCGGGCGCAGGCGCCTCGGGGAGGTCGTCGCAACGCAGTGCACGCAGCAGGATAGCCGTGTGCTCGCCCGTGAGCTCGTTCGCGGTCTGTCGGAGGTACACGGTCTTGTAGCCGGCGCGCGACCAGAAGTTGTGCAGCGGCAGCGTGAGGCCAAAGGACGTACCGATCCAGTGGAGGCGCTCGCACGGGCGCTCGTCGATCGGGAGAAGAAGCGGCGGCAGCGTCTTGCGCGGCTTGAGCTTCTCCTTGAGCAGCTGGTTCTCATCGTCATCATCGTGGTCGTCCGCCTCCTCGTCGTCCTCATCCTTCTTGGACTTCTTCTTCTTGGACTTCTTGGCCTTCTTGCCTCCTTCCTCCTCGTCCACGTCCTCCTCGTCCTTTTTGGCCTCCGCGTCCTCGAGGTCGCCCGTGATCTCACCCTGGTAGTACTTGGTCAGCAACTCGATCGCGCGCGAGCCGTAGCCCATGCCGGTGACGTCCGGGTGCGTCGCAATACGCACGATGCGCGCACCGGAAAGCGCCGCGAACTCTGAGTCCTGGAACTGCTGCGCAACGGTCCACGGGATGAGATCGCCCGAGGCGCGCTGGCCACGCGCGAGCTGCGCGCGCACCGACTCCTTGGAGATCTCGCCCTCGAGCGCGACCTGCACGACGCAGAGCACGTCGGGCAGCTGACCAGCCTGTCCCTGCGACTCGGCCGCGGGGCCAAGCAGCGCGAAGATGTGGTGCGCGGGCGCGTCCGAGAGCAGCTGGAGGTCGTTCGGCTGGTTCTTGTAGTGGGACGACACGTAAAGTGACATGACGCGCTGCAAAAACGCCTCCGAGAGCTTGTGGTACGAGAACAGCGAGTCGCGGTTCACGTAGTAGAGCTCGCAGTCCTTCGGGTGCGGCGTGCCGGCGACGATGCGGTGCGAGGCGCTCGTGGCGTCGAGGCAGAGCAGCTGGTTGAGCCACTTCTCGACCGGGTCGTTCTGCGCGTATCGAATCGGGATGTCGAGCGTGACCTCGCGGAGCACGCGGCCCGTTGCGGCGCCAGCGGCGGCGGCGTGGGCTGCCTCGTTCGCGACCTGCCACCGTTCCTCGTGGAGCTTCTGCTCGCCCTTGCGGCGCTTGTTGTCGCCGTGGACCGAGGACATGGCGCGCGCGGCGGCGTCGCCGGCGCTGCCCTGCTGCTCACGCAGCTTCTGGATGAGCTTGAGCGAGAGCGAGCGGCCCGTGCCTTCGTAGCCGTTGATGGTGGACGACATGAACACGAGGTACGGACCGAGCAGCTGCTTGACGAGCGGCAGCGGGATGGCCGCGGCCTCATCAATCGCGAGCAGCTCAGCCTGCGCGAGCTTCTCGTGGTGGTTCGGCTGGATGTACTGGATGGTCTGGCGGTGCTCGCGAAAGATGTTGACGCGCACGATGGCGTTGTTGAACTCCGGGTTCGTGCTCTGGATGATCTCGTAGTCGAGGTGCTCCTTGTACTTGAGCGCGTCAAAGCCCTTGAAGATGAAGTCAAAGACCGTGTTCAAGTTCTCCGGGCTCGGCGCCGTGACGAAGATGTTGCTGTAGCCGTACGCGACCGCGGCCGCGAGCGACATGCCGAGCGCGGCCGACTTGCCGCGGCCTCGGCCGGCCGTGAGCGACACCGTCGAGCGCAGCGTCTTCTCCGAGATGGCCTCCACAAACGTGAGGATGGCCTTTGCCTGGTCGAGGGTGCGTGACTGCTCGACGAGCGCGCCCACGGGCTGCGTCTCGCGAAGCGACTCCTTGAGCTCCTTGAGCTCGCGCTGGTCCTTGCTGAGCTCGTCCTCGGCCTGCGTGGGCGGCAGCGGCTCGATCTTGCGCGTGTGCTTCGAGAGCGGGAGCACGTTGAGCTCGTCGTCGAGCACGATGCAGCGCTCGTTGGACGAGAGCGAGAGGATAAAGCGCTCGTTGAAGCGCGCGACCACGTCCTGGTGGGATTCGGTGCGGAAGCGCGCGTGCACGTCCATGCTCATGGTGTAGAGCTGCTTGAGCGAGGACATGGTGCGCAGCAGCAGCACGACGACGCCGCCGCCCTCGACGGTCTCGATCGTGCGCGCCATGATGTTGGGCGTGATGGCCTCAAAGTCCTGCAGCACGCACATGCCGTAGGTGCTGCCGAGGATCTTCTGCGTGTCCTTGTAGTAGCACCAGCGGATGTCGGTGGACGAGATGAAGAGCTCGAACGGGTCGTCCTTGTTGGCGTCGTAGAGCCCGCGCTGCTGCTGCTTCTTGATCTGGCGCATGCGCTTCTGCTTGTGCGTGGAGAAGCCGAGCTCCTTCTTGTAGCACCAGAGCACCTTCGGGCGCGCCTTGACCGCGGCCTTGGAGAGCATGTAGTGGAGGTTCACGACCTGGTCCTTGCCATGGTCGCCCACGAGCACCACGAACGACCGGAAGTTCTCCTTGATGCAGTTCTCCAGCAGCACGCGCACGCGCGCGTCGACCTTCTTCTTCACCATCGTGCTTGGCGTAATGATCAGCGCGGGTGGCCCAAGCGACGTGGTGGTGAGCTCCTGGAACAAGAAAACGATTGGGTCTTGGCGAACCTCCGTAAATGAATTCTTTTAGCGGATAATAAAGGTAATGATACCCAGTTTAAGACAGGAAAAGCTACCCAAAATTAGCTAGACGCCTTTTTATCCACTCCAGTGTCGCCGAGAGCAGGTTCACGGCCTTTGTGTTGCCGTGGCCTCTTGCGATACGAAGCGCGCGCGACACGGACGACGCGCCAATGTCACTGACGGTGGATTGAGACGTATGCCGAGCCATGAGCCACTCAAGCGTTTCCGTAGCGGCGACATTTCTTGCGGCAGCAGCCACCAGCAGCTCGAGCCACCGGCCGAGCGTCACGCCATCGTCGAATCCGTGCTGCAACAGCCATTCGCTCGCCAGAACTTGACCAAAGCGCAGCGCCGTCCACAGTGCGCCACGCCACGGACTTATGCGTCCACTTCTGCTTCTCAAATGGTCAATCGAGGTCTCGGCGAAGGATACTTGGCGATGGACCCAGTCGAGCACTTGGACGTGGCCGTGACGAGCAGCACTCAGCACGACGATGTGAAGCTGCTTGAGGTGGCCATCCACTGCACCGGTGCTGATCTCCAAGAGGAATGCGATAAGCTTCAAATCATGACACCGAACGGCCCAACGTACGAGGTTGTCGCGAACTTCCCACATACCAGGTCGATGTTGCAAGATAGCGAGCACGATCTCGGTCGCATTCGTGTGGCGAAGCAGAAGTTTGAGAACGACTCTGGAGTAGACCTCTTCGTACTCTTGATCCATCAAGGCTTGAAGAATATCGAGGTGACCTCTTACTGCTGCCCACTTCGGTACAGACGAGAAATCGCACAATCGCCAGATCCGAAAGGGGAGTGTGCATCGCACGTACTTTTCAAAGAGGCCTTCTCTCGTGGCGCTGTTGTCGTTGAATGCCCTGTCCGCGCCTCTCTCGATAAGCCCACGGACCTCAATGCGATGTCTCTTTGAGAAAGGCGAGAACTCGAACCAGTCGGCAAATGGCTGGTCTGTGTCGGGTGCGGGAGCGACTAAATCTTCGTCCAGCAGAAGGCGGACCATCTCGAAGCGTCCAAAGCGTGCATTATGGGTGATATGCCGAAACGGAACCTTTTGCCGCACTCGTGAACTTTGCTGTAGCATGAAGCGCACGACATTCGTACAACCGGAGAGTACAGCAAGATCGAAGCCAGTTTCGTGGGCCTCGCGCGTTTGAGGATAGAATCGCTCCACGATCGGTAAGTGATCTTTTGCTGCAGCATGCTTGAACGCGCTTACGACTTGGCCCTCAGAGTCTTCACGGGGCAGCACTCGCAGACACCACTCGACGATATCCAGTCGGCCCTCCATGGCCGCCTTGTTGAGCATCCATGCGCACGGCGCAATTCTCCCTTGGCCACACAAATAGTGCAGAACATCGATGTTCGCATTGAGTGACATCGAAAGAGGCCGATCGAGTCGCAACTCCGGCCATCGCTCACAGATCGACTTGGTGCTTTCGAGCGAGCCGCCATCACACAAATACTCCAGCGCTTTCGGGGAGCATTTGTAGTGGTGCTGAGCCTCAAGCCACTGCAGCAGCGCGAGCGATCCACTCCGGAGAGCCTGTTGGAGCACGACATCGTCAAGCGGCATCCGGCATTCTTCGTGAAGCCACTGCACGAGCTCCGTGGCTCCGTTGCGGGTTGCTGTGTGGAGAGCTGTTTCCGACGTTGGCCACGCGTGAGCTTCCGCATCCTTGTAAATGATACGAAACAGCTCTTTGTCTCGCTTGGTGACGGCGAAGTCCATCGCGTCAAAGAGTGCGGCGCCGTCTTCGTCGTCTAGCCCATTTTCAACCACGAAATGCCGCTTGGTGGCAAATACACGCCGATGCTTGTACATAACTTCGTCCTGGGTGATTCGTTTTGGCATCCACACGCTCCAGTGAAGTAGTTCGACCGTCGGGTTCTGGGCTGTCGACGGAAGGCACGCAAGCACGTGTACGCGTGGGTTACCGTGCCCGACGGCGCGCACCACCGTCTCCTGGTGACGCACGAGCCAGTGCGCGACCTCCAGATGTCGCGCCGCCGCCGCCGCCTCCATTGCCGCCCATGTCGCGTAGTCGCACGTTCCATGGAGCCACTGCACAAGCGGTAAGTCGCCGCGTCGCGCTGCCGTCTCCATAACCTCGGCACTGTATATCCGTGGGTGGTAGCGATCAAGCCATGAGAGATCAGGATCCAGCAGCGCCGTGACGAAGTGCGCCGCACGCCGCACAGCCAATCCCGTAGGCCCGTCCTGGCGCGACAGGAGGTGCCTCGCGGCTTGGAAGCAGCGGTGCGCGACGGCGACGCGTAGCAAAGTCATGTCGTGGAGCGCGAAGCGACGCTCGTGGAAGCGGAGGAACCGCCGGAGTGTCGAGAGACCGTCGTCATCTTCACAGGCCGCGTCGGTCTCCAGCGCGTACACAAACACAGACACGACGTCCTCGAAGCGCAGCGCGGCGACGAGCAGCGGGAGCGCGGGCGGCGCCTGCACACTGAGCCTCGCGAGCAGCACCATCGCCCATGCCGTCGTGAGCTCCACAAGTCCTTACCATAGTGACATCTCATTTCTGTGGCATTCTGTTATCTGTGACGTGTGTAAAAGTCTAGTTACATGGCCGAGGACGACGGCGCCGAGCTGCGGCGTGCAAACGGGTGGAGCCGCTGCTGGAAGTCGGCGCGTGCGATGCGCAGCACGCGCGTCGGGACGCCCGGCACGGAGCGCACGGTCACGTCGGCGCGGTAGAGCCCCTCCTGCACGACGAGGCTGTCGGCCGCGAGCACGCCCCAGGGGCCGACCTCGACGCGGCCGCTCGTGGACTCGACGCGCAGCTTGCCGTCCAGCACGACCACGCAAAAGTTGGTGACGACGTCGCGTGCGAAGATCTCCTCGGGCTTGCTGGACGCCGAGCCAGTGAACTGGAGGATCGGGCAGGTCGCGAGGAAGTCGGCAAGCAGCATCGCGTTGATCGGGACGCCGCGCGCGTTCTTGGAGCGGAAGATTGGGTTCGTCTCCTGCAAGTGGCGTGCAAGTTCGTCCACCTATCCAAGAGGAAGAACTTGTCAGTTGATGCAAAGTAAGCCGCGGGAAGCTTGCGGAAAATACACCCACATTCTCGACGCTCTGATCGGACGCCACGAGGTCGGCGCGCGTGAGGCGACCCCCACGGCGGTAGAGATTCGAGAGCCGACGCTTGCGCTCCGCGTCCTCACTGTTGTGCTCAACGTCGGCCTCGTCCAGGATTTCGTCTTGGAGGATTTCCTCGAGAAGGTCTTCGAGCGTGACGATGCCCTCCAATCGGTCGATAGGATCGGCGTCCTGTAGAGCATTTTTCCGTTTTCAGTAAACCAGCCAGTTATCAGCCACCTCATCACTTCTTCACAAGGACGCACCGTGTCGTCGTCTCGCTCGACCGTCTTGACGAGTGCGAGATGGGAGCTCTCTTGCTTGAAGGCTTGCAACAGAACGTCCAAGTGGCAGTCTGGGTCGACATGGTTGACGTTGTGGCCGAACACGTGCATGAAACTGGAAAGCTGGACTTGCTCCTGGAGCACAGACAGCACAAGATCAGTCGCGAGACACCAATTTGTCGGAGATCAAATAAGGCACACAAACCTTGGGGTCTACAAACACGAGATCTTTGACGTGTACTGTCCCCACGATGTCGTCCGGGCTGGCGCCGTAGACCGGGATTCGCGAGTATCCACAGTCCATGATGCGTTGCATAGTGTCGATGTCGAGCTGCGCAGTGATGTGCCCACACAAAACAGAACCCCCCACATCGGTCAAGGAACCAAACCCAACTTGAGAGTATACAGCCATGTAGAGCGTGAAGGGGCGAATGGAAGAGGATATCGGAAGCATGAAGAGGTCCTTCACGGGCGTCATGATGCTCTTTGCAGTCTTGACTCGATAACTCATGGCCCCACGGAGGATACCGCCCTCTTCCGGGTGGATCATGCTTTGCTGCTCGTGGATCTCGATCATTTGCGTGAGCTGCACACACGAAACAAGGGAGTCAGCGGCCCCCGGGGAAAACCAGATCTGGAGTGTGCGTACCTGGCGTTTGGTGAAGACGGTGCCAAGGTCTTCCCCTAGCGAGGCGTCCAGCACCATGCTCACAGGCTTTGCAAAGATGTAGAAGATAACGATGAGCACTTGAACGAAGGGAATAACGCGACCACCAATCTCTGTCACGAGCGAATGGATTCGAGTCAGAGATACACAGATACTCGTTTTCAATTCGCTCGCCTTCGCATACGAACCGAGCGCGTGCTTGGTGCAGATGGCTTGCGGCACGATCTCGCCAAAGAGCACGATGAGAATCGTCGACACGAAAAACGCAGCGAGACCGCTGGTCATGTCGGCCATAAGGATGGAGGTGAGGCTGTTGACGGCGACGTTGCCCATGAGCAGCGTCGTGAGCAGCAGGTTGCCTTTCTCTCGGATCGGAATGATGCGGCGCGCGCACTCGCCCTGGCGCTTCTCCTTGGGCGTTGCATGTTCGTCGGCTCCCGCTGCGACGACGATCTCGAGGCCGATGAGATCAAGGGACATCAGCCCGAGCCCGAGCCCCGAGAAAGACGCAGACAGCGACAGCAACACCACAAGCACACAAATCTCGAACGCGCCGTAGCTTTTGCCGTCACCCTCCATGGCGACTGGGACATGATCGCCGTCAACGGATCCCAACGGGTGCTCCAGGGCAACAGACTTGATGTAGATGCGCTGGGCCTGAACAATCGACGCCGTAACGACGCCGAGCGTCGCCAGCACCGGCAGCCCCAGCTGAGGAAGCGGCTTCCACAGGGGTGCACGCATGGCGAGAATGGCGAGAGGCAGTGGCAGATACAGAGCCGAAAGTGGCAGTGATAGAAGGAAAGCCGCGCGGGGTATTGCGGGACTCGTGGGTCGTTTCATGGCAGTTGCGCGTGTAGCCAAGTGCGATCCTACACCTGGAAACATCGGCTTTCAATGTGGGTGGACCTCAGTCTCTGGTTGTTGGGGTCTTGTCCATAAATACCGCAATCGAATCTCAACAAGCAGCACACCTGCCGATCGAGTGGGAGGGTGTATGCTTCGAAAGCTACAGCATGTACGCCTGCAAATGTCAGGCAAAAAAGCGCATTGCATCAGCAAGAAGGACCATTTTCCATCAAAATGGATCTTTTTGACGAAGCCATGTACCCATATCCGATTCCATGTGAACTCTTCGGATTCTGCCCTCAACATTGGACAGTCTTCTATTCAGTATATAAATAAACTATGTTGCTCAAAAGGTGCGATCATGTTGCTTGCGTTTCCGTTGCAGGAGGCCGAGAGAGTGGGTTCGGTTCAGACCATCTCACACTCGTACACAGCCAGCCCGCAGTCCAGGAAATACTCGAAGAGCTCCAAGTGATATGCACGGCAGCCGCGCGTCCCCGCGCCGCGAGCGGCGCCGCGCCGGCTGGGACATGCGCTTCGGCATCCTCATGGTCTTCCCGCTCGTCTGCCTCGTCGTCGTGCTCTACGAGTTCCTCTACCTGCAGCAGTACACGGCGAGCGACGCCGCCAACACGCAGGACGCCGCGGCGCTCCAGGCCAACGCCAACAGCGCCAACATCAACGCCAACAACAACCCGACGACGCAGCCGCGGCTGCGCACGGACGACAAGCCCGCGTTCACGCCGGCGCCGGCGCCCACGACCGTGATCCGCGGGCGCCGCACGATGGTGCTCATCGCCAACTACCGGGACTCGAAGCGCTGCGCCGAGACGCTGCGCTCGATCTTTGACAACGCCGTCTCGCCCGAGCTTATCAAGATCAGCATCTTTGACCAGATTTACGAGGCGGAGAACGAGATCCAGTGCGTGGAAACGTTTTGCGCGCTCGTGGGTGAATCCAACTGCCGCCGGAAGCAGATCGTCTCGGACAAGATCGACGCCGCGAATGCCACGGTACGTGACCCGCTTGCTGTATTCTACTACTGGTCGGTGACATTTACTCATAATTACAATGGTGAATGCAGGGTCCAACCATGGGGCGCTACATGACCGAGAATGCCATCACCGATGAGGATTTTTGCATGGCAATTGATTCCCACTTGATTTTCATCCCCAAGTGGGACGAGAAACTCATTGGCCAGTGGGAGGAGACAGAGAACGAGAACGCCATCATCACCGTGTACCCTAAGGCTACAGAGCACTGGTTCAAGCGCGACGCCGACGACAAAGTGCAGCTCATGTGCCGGGCACGCATTGAAACTGAGGACGCGGATTCGATGATCCAGTACGGCACGATCGAGTGGCTCGACAAGAAGGATGTCCCGAAGCCACGGCTCATGTCTCAACTGGCCGGCGGCTTCAACTTTGGCAACTGCAAGCAAGCCAAAGAGGTGCGCAACGACCCGTACACGCCGTACCTGTTCCATGGCGAAGAGTACTCGCGCGCCGCGCGGCTCTGGACGTCTGGGTACGACTTTTACACGCCGCGCGATGATGTGGTCTACCATTGGTACGAGACGCGAAAGGTCGTGTGGGAGCGGGACTGGGGCAAGCGCTGGGTCATCCAGCAGGGGTCCAAGCGCCGCATCCGTCACTGCCTTGGTCTCCCCGTGACGAAGGAGGATTTCGACCGGACTGACATTGACAAGTTCAAGCTCGGCACCAAGCGCACGTTCGAGCAGTGGAAGGAGTTTTCGGGCATCGACCCGACGGCCAAGTTCCAGGGGAAGGGCGTCGATCAGTTCAACGTCTGCAAGGAGCTCAAGCTCGTGCCGTTCAACAACTAGAGCGGGATAGAGAGAGAGAGAGAGAGAGAAAGAGAGAGCGCTCCGACATCGCGGTTGATGTATTGAAATAAGTCAATGTACCACGATCCGGGTACAATCCGATCTTCCACAGACACACTTGCCCACTTCGCTTCTTTCCGCCATATTTCCATTGGGGCGGCAATATGCGCGTCCCGGCGGCGGCGTTGCCGGTGGCGCTGGCGCTGGTACTGGCGACGTCAGTTATCGCGACCGCGCCAGCTCTGCTGTTTGCATCGGTGCGTTCTGTGTTGTTCGGTGGGTGCTCACGGGAAGCGATCCAGGACTAATTGAACGGAGCGGATTCCGAACAGACCTACTCGACCGACACGCTGCACGGCGCGTCGACGACGCCATCGCAGCCACAGCGACTCACTCCCGTGCGCATCAACGCGCATTTGCACGAGCTCGAGACGCGAGTGCGCCTGATGGTACGGATCTGATACGGCCGAGAGGAAAAGGGGTACAGCCCACATTATCCGCTGATTGACTAATGGAGTTCAATCCCTAGATCGTCGCGACTTCTGGGTCCATATCCACAACCACGACCAGTAACTCGATCACAAGATGTGGCGAGACGACCAACGCGCTTTTCATGACGGACGCCTCGCCCGACGATGTCGAGCGCGTACTGCAGTCGCTTTGGTTCACGCTGACGGCGCCGACGAGCTCTGGCACGCGATGCGGAGATCACGCGTTCCGCCCACCGCGCGTGGACCTGTGGCTCGAGCTACAGAATGACCAGTCACAAGTCATCACGTGTGCGGATCTGCCACAAGTCGGTGTGCACGATTATCCCTCGCGTGGGCTACAGCACCACCTCAAACGAATCTCTGTGCTGGCAGAACCTGCGTCTGTGATTGGCTCCACGGACACTTTGCGCGTACGCAGCGGCGAAGAAATCCAGCTCTCAGGACTGATACTCAGAGTCCCAGCAGAGGATGCTCAGTGTAGTCTACTTTCAGGGCACCAACAGCGGTATCGACTGAGCGTTCACACAGCCCCAGCAAATGGTGGCGAAGTTTTGCTGCGTCCGTCGATCCGAAGCTTCTTGTCTGCCTTCATGCGTGATCCACCGTTAGCGATGGCTCTAGGCCAATCAACCGGTGTACAAGTGGAAGCTACGAGTGAGTATATTCGTCTCGCGCTGCGGTCGCTCCGGTACAAGGCGTCACGCGGTCTCACGAGCGACGAGGTGCGAATCGAACTCATGCCCATCGAGGCAACTAAAGATCCAGAAGTGCAGGTCACGCGCCTCGGTGTGATAGTGACTCATGCAGCCGTGACAGCGCAAGTAAGCTGGAAGAATGCGCCGCTGTTCAGTAAGTACGCGCCACTAATTGATGCACCTCGCTACTCGATCTATGTTGCTCACGCCTTGTTTTGTACAGATGCATCCCAAGTCATTGAGATGGATGAGGATACGACGCTCTCACTCTCCGCTGTATCAGTATCAGTAACTCTAAGTGACGCACTCGAAGACCTTGCCGTGAATGTGACAGTTGCTGCAAGTCACGGAAGATTCATGGACGGCGGCAGCTCATCTTCTGATCATGACGGTGTCTTCACGCGTCGCGCCCTGGACGCCACTGCTATTGAGGCATCCGGTCCGTCAAGGAATATCAACCGTTTTTTGCAACAGCTTATCTACGTCCCGAACCAAAACTACAACGGACCCGAGACGATTGTGATCAGTACCACTCAAACTTCATCAGGTCAGGCCTCGAGTGTAGTGATCCAGCCATCGTCGAGTTGTTGCGCGTGTTTCTTCACCCAGTTGAAGACGCGGTGGATCTCAAGTGGACTGAACCTCAGGCCACTTCGATGAGCATGCGTATCTCTTTCGGCGAAAAGCGATCTATTCCGGCAGTCACGATTGTTGATGGCGAAGAAGTCAGCAACTCAACTCCATTCTTTCCGTACCAGAGCTTCTTACGAGCAGAGATCGCAGCACCTATGCGAAGCGGAGTGGAAGTGCAGCACGATGCGGTTGAACCGACCCGCCAACTCCGTGACGGTCATGAATACATGGTTCTGAGCTTTGAAGGCAGGGCGACTGGTCTCATGGCGCTTCTCTCGGGTGTGAAGATACGGCTATCACGACGCATTTGGACGCGTCAAGCGGAGGTTGAAGTTGATTTGACAGTCGCAAGAGTCAGCGTTTTGGACGGTGCGACTTCCATGCAAGTGGGGATGCAGCTGGCTGTCACGATCGTGAATGACGGAGTGTCAAATGTGCAGCACGTTCTTCGGCAGCAGCTGATTGATATTCAAGAAGATAAAGCAACCGACCTCGGCAGCGTGTTCGCATGGGAAAGTGCCACGATGCCCAGTTATGACGTGGATTTCGGAGAGACGGTCGTAACAGTGGCCGCAAGTCACGGCCAGGTCGCTTCCAACGCATCTATTACTACTGCTGTCTTCCAAGCGAGTCACTCGTTCCAAGCACGATCGATCGAAGATGTTCAGCACATGCTCAGCCAGCTTAAGTACGCACCCGACAGAGACTTCACTGGGGTTGATGAGCTGGTATTTTCGATTGGTGATCAGATGACCTCATTGTGGGTTCAAGTTCTTCCTGAGAATGACCCACCCACAGTCGTGTTACGAGAGGAGAACCGTAAAGATTCCCCGTTTCGGATGTTTGTGCCACCGATCGTTGTACATGACCCCGATACAAGTGACTTACTCACATTACAAGTAAGTATCAATCGCCGATTCAGCCTCTTGGTCGAGGATTCGACCAGTCTATTTGCTGCTGGACTCCAGATTGAGGGGCTGGACGCGATGAACTGGAAGCCTGGGACTCCAATAATGACGGATACGCTTACAATCCACGGTTCGCAGTCGGCCGTCAACGAGATTTTTTCAAAAGCCTCTTGTATCGAGATCATGAGAACCGACGATCCACCCGACGAAGCACCGGTTTTGCTGGTTTGCGTCTCGGATGAAGCGTTTCTCAAGAGCTGTGTTAGCCAGGCAATCCGTGTGTCCCGGGTCGACACGGTTTTGTTGTTTCCAGATGAAATCGCGCCCATCGAAATCAACCGCCCTATTCCAGTGTCTTTGTTTCTCGAGGTTCAAGACAGTGCGATGCTGAACGAGACGGTTGTGGCGATACGTTTCAAGGCGCGTCTCGGTTCATTTGAGACAGCGAATAATTGGGGACCTTTGTTGCCATGCGGCCGATCCATTGACAGAAGACCTACTCTCAATGAGTCAAGCCAAGTCCATCGAGAACTGACTGGGCCCTGGGGCTGCATGCGAGAACTGTTCTCACGTACGGCCTATCATGGCACTCACCTCAGCATATCAAAGCCCACGATCGATGAAGTTAGTGTTGAGGTAGTCCATGGAGGACGACGCGTCGTCAACCAAGCGATCTCTTTGACGCTTCTACCACCGGTACCTCGGTTCCAGCTCAGCTTGACAAACCTCGGCACAGCGAACTCTACAAACCTCGGCTCTGCGAACACTTCTTCACTCGCTGAGCAAACAGCGTGGCGTTGGATACGAGCAAGACCCGTAATGTTGCACCATTTCGTTGCGGTGGATATCACAGCCACCACGACAAATAACACAAGTTCCGAGGACGACTCAATCGACGACGAAAATCGACTGCTCAAGCTGAACGTGTCCTGCTCCGCGTCATGCCTCTTGAGTTACAATCTCGACGACAATCCAGCCGTACCGAATGTCGATTATTCGTTTTCGTCCAAGCAGCCATCCCACTTCTTGCAGTTCTTCGGGATACGTCGGTCGCTTGTGCACCTTCTCCAGACCCTTGAGATCCGAGCCGCAAATTCTTCAGATGCAATCGGTGTGGGCTATCTTGAGGTCGCATTGGCTGAGACTGGTGACTCGATCCATGCCTCTTCCAGCGTATCAGATCGTGTGCAGTTTCGGTACGAGATCGTGCGGCCTTCTCTTGAATGGCGTGTCATACAAGAAATTTATGTGAGCAACTTGGGGTCTGACTTTGTGGCGATCGATGGCGTTAGCCTTGCAGCAGACTCCCACTCCCTTCAGTTGGTTCGCGTCATGATGGAGTGTGACAGCAACTCACCCATTTTGTTGACGATCGACCACCCTGGTGTTCGAGTCGTGGACCGCTCATGCGGTTTGTTTTCCAATGATGAGTCGATCGAGGTGACCAGCTTCATCGTGGAGGTGAATGATATCCTTCGGAATATTCGAATCAAGCGACGGACTGCTCCGCCTGTCGTCTCGCTCGAAGAGATGGTGACGATACGTTTTGCTGCAGTGAGGGAGGACCCAGTTGATGACAAGGCATCGCCGTCGATGGTGGATATTCAAGTCCAATTTCGACCAGCGGTGCTTGGAGATCCCGCACCACTCCAAAAACGATTGTCTCCAGTAAGAAACACGATTCTCGCTCTTGATGAAGACTCTGCCCTTACGCTCGGAGCCATTTTCATTTTCAGCGAATCCAACCGCGATGATACTCAGCTGTATCGCATGACTGCTGCAGTGTCCCATGGCGCTCTGGAGGTCCCTCTCAATGAAGTTTGTTGCGTCAACATACTGTCTCCATCCTCTACGCCAAGACTTATCATTGAAAGCACATTGCCGGCTCTACACGACGCGTTGACAGCCGTGCTCTATAAACCTCAACCAGAATTCTCGGGAACGGACAGGTTGAAGATCTCGATCGAAACTGAGGAGCAATACCCATCTTCTTGGACGTACGATGCCGAGATTCATGTGCGTCCCGTGAATGACGCACCGCGCATTGTCGTGTATGTATCCGGTACGCAGATGAAGCAGGCAACGGACTCCAAGAACAACAACCTCACGTTTTATCAGACAGAGGTATCGATCCAGCTATCTGATGCAGACATCGCCGGTCTACTGGCAAGAGACCCCATCATTCAGCATACCAGCGAGGCAGATCCTTCGCTTGTGCAAGTTCGCCTTCTCACGTCGACCCAGACCGCGGCTATCGTGCTTCCTCGATGGAACTCCTTGAGTAAATCACTCACGATGGTCAGCTCTCACCCAGCCCAACCGCCGTTTGATAACGTATCGCATGTCACCCATGTGAGATCCGTGACGTTTGAGGCACCACTAGAGACGGCAAATGCGCTGTTGAACAGCGTTTTGTACGTATCTACGACAGCTGGCTCTCGAGATCGAACTGTTGTGGACAGCGAAGATATCGACCGAGTCGACGACGAACTGCTTGAAGTTTACGTGAGCGATCTCGGCCACGGAGTCACGATATGGCAACCTGCGGAGGCAACCGAGAGCGTCGTTATTCGATCAGAGGCAAGCATAGCGCACCGGGATGTACTAGCACTGACTCTCCCAGCCGAGCACACTTCCTTGGACGTATCCGAACGCAAACTGACAGTTTCTGGTCTATCGATTACGGGCTTGAACGACGGCACTAGTGATATGGGCGACTTGGACCATTCTGAAGATGAATCCGTGGTTCGAGTAACTGGAACTGCAGCCTTCCGAGTGGTCCCAGAGGTTCAGCGCATCCGCCTCTTGTACCCAGAGCAGATTCAGGTTCTCACGGTGGTGTTGGCAGTATCCGGTGGTGTTACTGTGGCGCCGGTCACTGGAACGTTTCAGCTCCAAACAACCGACCCCGTGACGAGTCAAGTGAACAGTGCCACTGTGTACGCTCAGGCAGTCGCAATGCGCGTAGATGAGGTGGTTGGGAATGAAGGGACTGGGCGCGGACGCGATGAGTCAATGGAGGCCAAGCTTACAACCCTACTAATACCGCGTGCTGCGAAGATTCACGTTGTGAAGACAGTGGCGGCCGGCGCGGTCACGTGGAGAATCTTCGCAACCATCAATCCGACCGAGATTTTGCTACCCGCGCTAAGGGTGGCTACAACAGCCCTTACTGGTGTTGGCGTAGGTGATGCTGCGACGGTCTCCACATCATCAGAAGTAGTTAGTGCGTCACTCGGTGGGTCTTTCGCACTGCGTCTGGGCCACGAAGAAACCCGCCGCATTGATGCGGACGCCACTGCACTCCAAGTTCAGGACGCACTCGAAGAGCTTCCATCCGTCAGTGTGGTGAATGTCAAGTTCGTTGGAGCCCACACGTTTCACGTCACGTTTTTTCAACCTGGCGCAAACATTCCTCTTCTCGAGGCGGACGCGTCAACGCTGACACCCATCGCGACCATCTCCGATGCTGCGCGGCCCACTGTTACCTCCATCAGTGCAGACGTACAAATCACTCGCGTGACAGAAGGTATTGGTCAAGGCTCGGTCTACGAAATCGATATCAACGGTACGCACGTGAGCCCAGTGTATCGTGTAGCGGTCGGCCGCAGCATCACGACTCTTGGTGGCGGTTCATTTGCACTCAGCTTTCGCTTGGACGCCACCAGCTCCGTGCTCGTGACCACTGATTCCATTGCGTTTGACGCGGTTGCGATGATCAGTGACGAAGGAGTGCTGACGCAAGAAGGCGGTCGAGCGGGGGACTCGATGGAGGCCAAACTGCTCGGCGCGATAAAGCTCTTGCCCCAAAGGCACTGGTCGGCAGTCACTCGATTGGTGGTGTCCCGAGATGGTACTTCAACCCCACAATCTGTTGTGTGGACGATCACGTTCGTTGATGCACCAGGCGATTTCCCATCACTCGTTGCCACGGCCAGCACCACGCAACCTGTACAGGCGCGCTTGACGGTAAGCGTCTCGCTTCTCACACCGGCAAATACTGTCGGCGGAAGCTTTACCCTATCTTTTCGGGCCCAAACAACAGCCGCTCTGCCGGTCTCAGCTTCAGCAGCTGTCGTTGAAGACAGCATGAACGCCTTGGACACAGTGCGCAATGGATCCACAACGTTCGGTCGCGTGATTGTGCGACGGAAGGAGGTTCGACCGGTCGGTGGAGCGTCGTTTGCCGTGCTTTTCGTAGAGCAGATCGCCGTTTCCTCACAAGAGAAGCCTCTTCTTGTCGCGGACGGTGGATCTCTCACTGGTCTCGGTGCCTTTGCGCGCGTGCGCTCATTTCAAGCGTCGCCGTGGAGCGAAGGCTCGTGGGTGTTTCCTGGGCTCGCCGGCGGGCAAGCGATCCTACCAACAGGAGCGTGGAGCCGTGGCGTGCAATTCCGATCTGAACCGAGCAATTTTGCACTGCTGGGTGCAGCAGCAGATGTGCACGTGTGGCTGCAGCAGTTTACCCACACGATCTCTTCAGAATGGTGCTGCGGCTTTGTGAGTGTGTTCATTCGAGCACAGCGGGTCGTGGATACCGCGAGCAATGCTGCGACTGTTCGCACGGATGAGCGGCTTGTTTTGAATCGAATCCGATCCAGCGTTGTAGTGTATACTCCAGAAATGCCTGGATTATCTCATGATGTGGTTACCACACGAGGTCACGACCACGACGTCGACTTTCTTCGTATCGCGACTTCACCGTCAATGCGTGGCCTGGTGTGGCTTTGTGCTCGTCTCCGGGTATCGTTCGGGACAGTCGGGACTAAAAGCCGGAAGCAAAATGCGACGGTGAATCGTGAGCTGTGGCTGAACGGTTCTGCAGAAACCGTCAATGAGTCTATCGCTCAAGTGCAGTACACATCGCCACGACGCAGCGAGTACAAGATCGATATTTTGTCCATTGAGATCTTCGCGGCGGTGGTCGACCAGCTGCTAACGCGTAGCGAGTTTCTCATTCGGATTGATGAGCCTCCGTTCGAACCACGCATTGCCGTTGCGAACGCCGCGGATGACGCGGCCTCACTGCGTGCGAGTGACGACGACACGCCTCTCGAGCTACGAGGCATCTCGATCGTTGATGCCAATGTTGCTGTCGGTGCATCGATGTCTCCAGCATCATCACCTGATACCATTGTCGATCTCCTCATCGAAGCTCAACTCGGTCAGCTGGAAATAACGCGTACTGACGGGCTGCTTCGAGTATCAAAAGAGCCGAGCGGAGCGATTGTGTTACGTGGTAGCGTACTCTCGCTCAACGACGCGCTTGTGGGGCTGCGGTATAGGTCCTCACGCGTCTATATACACGCACGCGACTCCGTGACCTTCCGCGTCAGTTACCAACCCGACGATCGACCACTACTCTCCGACTCCCAAACGCTGAAAATTGACATACAGCACGCGGTCCACGTCCCCCGCGTCACCATCGCATCTAGCACCGCTGCCACGTACGCCGCGAAGGAGGACAACGGATACCAGTTTCCCAACCTCACGATCTCCCGCAGCAAAACAGAGCAGAAGATCCCTCCGGCGCAGCGAGTGCGACGCGTTCCCGTGACGGAACTACGGCAAACGGATCTTTCACCGCCGCTCGTGACCAAGCTACCGATCAATGCTCCCGACGACGATCCACGCCATCGTTGGGTGGCTGACCTCCCGGGGCTTTCACTGAGCGCTACTACGGCTCGCTCGTTTGTGGCGTTCACCGCCGCGCCAAGTCGCTTCTTCTTTACCGGTGTGAATCGCACGCACGGCGAAGAGCTGTGGACTTCCGACGGTTCAGCCAACGGAACGCAGCTTCTTGTGGACCTCATGCCAGGAGCGGCGAGTGGCAGGCCGAGCGATTTCGCCGTGCAGCCGCCTACCAACAACCGCGTTGTATTCGCGGCCGACGGCGTCGACCGCTCGTGGATTCTCAACACCGAAAAGGCTTGCAACCGAGAACGCATAAGCTCGACAGCGCCAGCTCTGATGTTCGTCGTCGCGGCCTCGCCGACGTGGGACCCATCGGCCTCATATGATTGCCCAAGCTTGGGGTGGCGGTGGGCCACCACGGACGAAGGAAGCGCGCGCTTTCGAGATAATGGCGTCGCCGCACCCGCCAACCTGAGTGAGCCGTACGTGTTCTGGGGCTCCTGTGACTGGAATGGCTTCGTGTTTGGCGGCATGACACGCAAGCACTTCCGCTTTGCGGACTCGGCCGTGACGGGCGCGCTCAAGCACGCCGGTCGGCGCGACTCGGCGCCTCTCGAGGCCTCCTTCTCGACTACGGACTTCGCCGGGATTGTCTGTATCCGGGACGAATCTACGGCCCACACCAGTGCCGCGGGCCGCGAGTTGTGGATCTCGGATGGCTCGGCCGCGTTTGGCGCCACGAAGCGACTAGCCGATATCAACCCAGGTCCGCGCGGTTCGGACCCCAAGTTCCTCACACCCTTTCAGTCGCGATGGGTTGTCTTCCAGGCCACGACCGATGGGGTTGGATCGGAGCTGTTCAAGACTGACGGCACAACCGCGGGAACTGTGCTGATTGAAGACATTTGGCGCGGTCCACGCAGTTCGCGTCCGAGCGATTTTGCAGAGTGGACGGGAGGCGGCGACGGGCGACTCTATTTCGCCGCGACGACCGAGTCCGGGCGCGAGCTCTGGTCAACGGACGGGCTCTCAAGCGTGACAGTGGAACGCGGCCGCCGCGCGACTGCGACAGCCTCTGGCGTCTTGATCGGCACGGCACTCGTGCGCGACATTTGCGCAAGTCCGACGTCCGCCGGCTCGTCAGACCCACAGTTCCTCACGCCGTTGGGTCCTGTTGGCGTATTCTTTGCCGCCACGGACTGCGTGAACGGCAGAGAGTTGTGGGTCACGGACGGCACGTTCGCCGGCACCAAAATGGTCAAAGACATCAACACGGCCAGTGGGGAAGGCTCGGACCCATCGCACCTCACTGCTTTTAACGGCAAACTGTACTTCGCCGCAACTGGAAGTGCCAGTGCAATGGGCCGAGAGCTATTTGTAAGCGACGGGACGACCGCCGGCACGCTGCTTCTCGCAGAACTTGTGCCAGGCGTAGCAAGCGCAACGCCGACGCTGTTTACGGTCGCGAATGCGAAGCTGTACTTTCACGCGATCGACGCGCAAGGATTCGGCAATATCTGGGTGTCGGACGGTACGGTGGTGGGGACGACGCCCGTATGGGACGTACCATTCGCGCAGTCTCACCTCCTCCGATCCGCGTCAGCTGCGTCAATTTCCACAAGCACTGGACTGAACGACAAGTTCTTCGTGCTGAACAACGCGCTGTACTACCTCACCGAGAGAAGATGGACCGGCGCTGACGTTCCGAACGATGACGATATTGGCACAGAAACAGATCAAGGCGACGTCTTCCAGCTTCAGATCACTGTCAGCCACGGCACAATCAGCATTCCCCCCGACCTTCCGTTCGCGTTGACTGCTCAGACAGTTAATGGCACTCGACCACGCCTTCGAGATGTATTCCGTCGCATGCTGTACCACCCGCCGCTCAACTGGAACGTGCTACAAAGCGCCGGTGACCACGTCGTGCGATGGAATTTCACCGTCTCCTCGTCGGCGTCACAGACAGTGGAGACCACGGCCGCGGATCTCATCGTGCGGCCGCAACCGGATCCACCGGTCATTCTCGTTCCCACCGCCGTGCAACACGCGACATCATCGGAGCGCGACTACCTTTCTCGTCTGCGGCTCGAGTGCTTGCCGATCACAGCGCTCGAGGACGTTCCGACGCCGTTACGCGGCTTTTCCGTGCGCGGTATCGATGACCTTGATGGTGCTGGATCAGCGTCGTGGGAGCTTGAGCTCTCGGTCTCACGTGGTCGGCTCAGCGTGTCCGCCGAAGTATCTGGTTGCGTGCGTACGGTTACGTTTGGACGCCTCGTGGACACCAAGCGCGTCATCGTGACAGCAGCTCGAGTCGCCTGTTTGCGTCGCCTACTCGGCGCGCTCACGTATACGAGCGATCCGCACGCGAGTGGCGCTGATGCTTTGGTAATCCGCGTGCGTGTGACTGTCGGCGGTGTGGTTCCATCAATGGCCACCATTGGCGCGCAAGACACGGCGGTTGTGCCGATTGTGGTGACCGAGGTCAACGACGCGCCGTTCCTCACACCGACGCCAAGCGGGTTCTTTTACGACGCCGAGGAAGACTACGCACTCACCATAAAGGATCTTAACATCGACGATCCGGACGCGGCGGCCGGTCAGCGCGTGCGTGTGGACATGCGTGCCCGCTTCGGCGCGATTGCTCTGCTCTCTCGAGGCGCCACGGGTATCTCGATCGAGCAAACTGACGCCGCGTCGTGGGCGCCAGCGGCCGCAACGAGACTCGTATTCTCTGGTTTCCTCGGCGACGTGAACGCTGCGCTAGCGAGCGTCGCGTATACGTCTGGCCCCAACTGGAACAGTTTGGCCCACGCCAACGAAAACGACGGCTACGACGTCGTCTCGATCGTGCTTTCGGACGACCAAGCCTTCAACGCGTCCACAAGTGCTCAGCTCTATATCTTCGTGGCACCGACCCCAGACCCAGTCTTGATCACACCGCCGGTGGTACGAGCAACTAGCGTGTACGTGGCGCTTGCACGGGACGATGGGGCGCTTCATGGCGACGAGGACCAGTGGCTCGAGATGACCGGGCTCGGGTTCACTAGCGAGGACGACACGACGCGCTCGACGCTAGACGTAACACTGCGCGTGTCCCATGGGCGCCTCGCAATCGACGAGACGTTGTTACGCTCGAGTGGCGTCTCAATTGCCGGCTCGGCAAGCGACGGGAGCCTTTGGCGGCTGCGAGGGCGCTTCGCATTTGTGAATCGCAGTGTTGCTGCGCTTCAGTACTTGCCAAATCGTGACTTCAACGGCGCCGACGCGCTCGAGATCTCTGCGTCAGCGGTCGACGACTACGAGAGCCAGCGATCTATCGAGACCACTCGCGTCGTGGCCATCACCGTCCACGCCGTGAACGATCCGCCGCAGTGGACACTACCAGCGTCGCGGATCTCGTGGCGCCAAGACGGCTCGACGCGGATCGCAGGCGTCAAGCTCGACGATGTGGATGCGGATGCAGGATTTACGGACTGTGGCGGCCTGGCGTGCGAGTGGGAAGTCGTCGTGGAAGTCACGGGCAGCGGCTCTCTTACGCTGCCGCACCTGGAACGCTCACCGATTTACGCCTCTGGGACCAATTACGTTGTCCTCAGTGGCTCTCTGACCGAGCTAAACCACGTGTTGCGCGAGATCGTGCTCAGGACAGCGGACTTGGACAGCGCCGTGCACGAGCCCGTGGAGGTGTGGTTCACGGCCGACGATCGCGGTACCGTTGGCAGCGGCGGCCCGCAGGTCGCGCGCCAACGGCTGACCGTGCTCCCCTTCCAGTGGACACGCCACCCATTAGAGTTGCTCGCACCTCAAGACGATGCGCTTGCGATGGACGAAGACACAGAGCTGGTGTTCAATGGCTCGGTCGCTCTGCGCGACCGCGACGCGTCCACACGCGCGATTGCTGTATCCCCGCAATACGAGCTCACACTTGAGAGCCGGCACGGCCGCTTCCGCCTCGCGGCGTCGGCGTTCAGCGCCGCGCGGCTGCTGGTAGTGCCAACCGCAACGGCTCGTGTGCTGCGCGTGCGCGGCTTCCTGTCACAACTCAACACCGCGCTGAATGGCAGCGCATACATTCCCGACGCCGACTGGTTTGGTAGCGAGCGGATCGACATCACCGCTAGGCAACTCGCAGACGACTCAGAGAAAGCAAAGGGAGACGAGAACAGTGACGACGACGTGACGACAGCGACCGTCATGGTATTTGTTGCACCCGTGTGTGACGCGCCGCGGTGGCAAAACCACACGCAAGAGAGTCAACGCGATCTGCAGGCCGACATCGTGCTCGACGAAGACGGTCAGGCACTCGTGACGTCGCTGGTGGTCGACGACCCGGACATTCTGGTGGCGGAGGACATGGAAGAAAACGATTTCCACCGCGAGCTATCGGTCTCAATTGACGTGCACGACGGTGGCGGCGTGATGCTCGCGACCACGCGCGGGCTGCGCATCACCGATGACCACGCGCCCATCGCGTGGCCACCAAAGTTCGCGGTGACGCGGCTGCTGTTCTTTTCACGCGTGGTGCTCACGGGGCACACAGCCGAGTTGAATGCAGCGCTGCGCGGGCTTATCTTCCGTCCAAAACCCGACTTCCACACGAACGGCCATGTGCGAGACGCCATCACGTTGCGCGTATTCGCACCGACCGGCGCGTGCGCCTCCATCCGCGACTCGGTGTCCACGGCGACGTTGCGCGCGCAGATCTTACCACTGAACGACGCGCCGCTCGTGATCTCTTCGCGGTTCCAACAAGTGACTTCGCGCGACATTGCAGACGATGTGATCCACCGCAGCTTGGTGCCCACACAAGACGCGTCCACCGACCTCCCACTTGCGCTTGACGCAATCTCGCTCCAAGACACCGACGTCATGGATGACTTGGGTGAAGAGGAGATTCCACGACCAGAGGCCAGCTTCCGTCTCCGTGTGTCGTGTCGTTCGTGCAGCGTCGCAACGTCAACCAGCCTGGAGACGCTCCAACAAACGCACGGCGTACTCACGTCGCAGGAAGTGATCACTCGTGGGGCGTCCACCGCGGCATGGGGCAGCTCGTCGACGACGTACTACGCGCCGATCACGACGCTGAACGCCGTCGTGCTCGCGTCGTTGGTCTTCACGAGCGCGCCGCGTTTCGCTGGCCGCGCCGTCGTGCTGCTGGAGATCTCGGACCTCGGTTTCTTCGGGCGCAAGCACGACGGATCCAGTGCCGCGGCACTGGAAACGGCGTTCGCTATGGTCGTGCGCGTTCGCCGCGTGAACAGCGGCCCGCAGGTTCTCGTGCCACCATTCGGCACGAGCGCGCCGCCACTCGAGGTCGACGAAGGCGCGTCTGTGCTACTCGAGGGCGCGCCGTCGCCGTCGCCTCTCAAATCTTCCCAGCGCGATGGTGACGCCGAGCTGCCGACGTGGCAGCTCTTGTTCGTAGATCCTCTCGGCGCAGATTCGCAATCTCGCGTGCGCAGCCTGCTGGACGTCACCTCCACAGTAAACCCGCGCCTCGCCGTGTCCTCCGTGGCGTCGCTGTCGCCGTCTCAGCTGGTTTTTAGCTCGTTCAACGCCTCCAGCGGCTCGGAGTTGTGGACGAGCGACGGCATGGCGAGCGGCTCGAGGCTGTTGAAGAATCTCGCACCCGGTGGCTCCTCCTCCGAGCCGCGCTTTCTCACGCGCTTCTCCGTCGACGGCCGCGTGTACTTTGCCGCGCGCGGACTCGACGCCGACGCCTGGCGGCTACGCCCGGAGCTGCGCGACGCTTGTGATAGTATGCGCGAGAGCGCGTTTGCGCCCGGTGTGTTCTTCGTGGTCGCGCAAGATACCACCTGGGACGCCGATGCGGCCTACGACTGCCCCGCGGGCTTGCGCTGGATGACCACGGCGGAGGCCGCGCGCGTGTTCGTAGGTACCGAGCCGCGTGGAGACGAGCAGGTGCGCGCCGAGCCGCTCGTCTACTTTGGGCAGTGCGGCTGGGACGCGTTCGCGTGGGGCGGCCAGCAGCGCGCGCACTTCCGGTTTGTGGATTCCAGCGTAACCGGCGCGTTCAAGCACGCGGGCTATCGCGACTCGTACCGCGCGGACGTTGGCTTCCAGACACAACAGTTTGCGGGCATCGTGTGCCGCGAGCGACGGAGCGACGATCCCGAGGACGAAGCTTCCGTGATGTCGACGGCGCTGTGGGCCACGGACGGCACAACCGAGGGCACGCATCGCGTGACAAGTACCATATCCCAGCCAGCGCACGTAACCGAGTTCCAGGGACGACTCTTCCTCCAGGCGACGACGCGTACCCATGGCGCCGAGCTGTGGGCCACGAGCGGTTCGCGCGCCAGCACACAGCTCATCGCGGACGTGGCCTTCGGCACGCACAGCAGCGCACCCGAGCAGCTCACGGTCTCGAATGGCAAGCTCTTTTTCTCCGCGGCCACCGACGTGGCCGGCCGCGAACTCTGGGTGAGTGACGGGAACCCACGCAGCGAGTTTGCACGGGTAGAACACGGCGCGGCGTCGGTGACAGGCACGCGGCTTGTGCTCGACATCCGCGTCGGCGCGGCCTCATCCACGCCACGGTTCCTCACGGCACTGCCCGGAGCCGGTCTACTGCTCTTCCAGGCCGACGACGGCGTCCACGGCGCCGAGCTCTGGGCGAGTGACGGCTCGGCCAGCGGCACGTTGCTTGTGCTGGACATCCGTAGCGGCGCGCGCGGCTCGGAGCCTCGGTTCCTCACGCACTTTAGCGGCCGCGTGTTTTTCCAGGCCAACGATGGCGTCCACGGCGCGGAGCTGTGGGTCACCGACGGGACGGCCGCCGGCACGCAACTGTTGAGCGATCTCGTTCTGGGCGCACGCGGTGCAGCGCCTCGGTACCTTGCGGTGCTGCGACTGGCGTCCTTTCCCTCGGACGTGCTGGTGTTTGCGGCGGCGAGCGACCGCGATGTGAGCGTCGTCGAGTTCTGGACGTCGGATGGCTTGAGTGCCGGCACACAGAAGTTGTTCACTGGCTCCCGAGAAGTCGTGACGGTCAACGACGCTGCAATGGATGACGACACCCGACTGACGGACGCGAGCAAGCGGCTTGTGGCGGTGGGCGGCGGCTTCGTGGTCATCGGTCGCACTCAGAACCAGCCACCGCATTCGACGAAGGGCGAGGATGCGCGTGTGGTTGTATCGCGGTCACTGACGCTTGTGGACGACGACGACGACGACGACGACGACAAGGAGACCGACAATGGAAGCGCGCGAATGTACCGCGTGACGCTTCAGAGCGAGCGCGGAGGCTTGTTGCGGCTACCGCATCGACGCAGTTGCCGTTTCGAGGATCAAGCGCAAGACGAGGAGGCAGCACAAGCCATGACACTGCGTGGCTCGCTATCGACCCTCAACTGCCTTGTGGCACAAGTCGTGTACGAGGCCACGCCGCGCGCCAACAGCAACAACAGCAACGCCGTTGCCGTGATGGACGGCTGGGACGACGCCGTCGTGGTCACGCTCTCCCAGGAGACGGACGCGCACACCTTCTCAGCGATGCAGCGCGTGCACGTGCGCGTGGTGGCCCACAACCGACCGCCAATGATCGAGATGCCTGCGCGCGTGTTCGCACCGCTGGATGCGTGGATACCGCTGCCGACAATCAGCGTCCGCGACGACGACGCGGGCACCACGGCGCGCCTGCTGCTACGTGTGAGCGTACAGCGAGGCCGCGTGCGGCTCGCCGGCGGCGATGAATTAGACGGCGTGACGATGCTGACGACTAACACCGTGGATGTGGACACGCGCAGCGGCGCGGCAACGCTGGAGCTGGCGGCGCCTCTCTCAGTGCTCAACGCGCTGCTCGGCGAGCGTCGGCTGGTCGAGTACGCGTGTCAGCGCGCGCTCGGCTGCGATGCCGACGCTGGCGACGTGGTGGCCGTGACCGCGGACGACAACGGCTTCTCGGGCCGCGGCGGCGCGCTCTCCACAACACAGACCGCGGCCGTCTCAGTAGTCGCGTCCTAAAGAAAGCATCCGCACACCAAGAGAGCAGCAGTAAGCGTGTGTATATTACCTTGGGAAGTTGTTGCGTCGGTTGTTCGCTCAGCTGCTCGTGGTCTTCTTGGCCTGGAGCGCCTCGTCCGCGAGCTCCGTGGCCGTCTCGACGAAAAAGTCGGCGTCAAACGCGTCGCCGTCGAAGCTGCCCTTGAACGTCACGAGCAGCGCCGGGTCGTTCTTGCGCGCGAGCGACTTGAGCGCCTTGTACACGGCGTCGTCGGCAAAGTGGCCGTCCTTGTGGAGCTTGCTCAGCGCGCGCAGCACGGCGGCGCCGTCGTCCTTGTCGGCCGTCTCGCCCGCCTCGCGGGTCTCCTCGCCGGCGGCGCTCGTCTCGGCGTCCGTGGGCTCGACGTAGCCCTCGATGGCGCGCGGGTGCTGCTGCAGCGCCGCGCGGAAGGCCGCGACGTCCTCCTCCGTGGGCACGATGATCGCGAGCGGCTGGCCGGGCGGCACGTCCTTGGTCTCGGCCGGCACCACTGCGGTAATTAACACCCATCCCGCGGTCAGTAGACAACCCCCACCCTACATATCATACACACTTGACACCCAAAACGTACGGATGCGCGCGAGGAAGCCTTCGTCGCCGGCGTCGAGCACGAACACGAGGTCGGGCGTGTCGATCTCGCACATGTGCGCGCCGTCGCGGATCGCGTCGCCCTCGGCCACGTGCCACTTGGAGAGCGTGACACCACCCGACGCGCCGCCGCCCGAGATCTGCTCAAAGTCGAGGTCCGGCATGCGGAACTTGATGTGCGCCGGCAGCAGCGGCGCGTCCACCGCCTCCGCGACCACGTTCGCCGACGGCGGCGCGTCACTCGAGAACAGGCGACCGAAGTGCACGTTAGAGGTAGAGGAGACGGCGAGGCGGCGGGCCGCGGGGCCCGCGGGCGCGCGCAGGCGGCGCAGCAGCGTCGAGGCGATGGCAGTCATGGCAGCGTTCTTCTTGTTGATTTGGAGCGGTTCGTGTTTGGGGCAGCGGCTGTGTTGTCACTACTACGGAGGAACCTAGTAGTGACAGGTAAGTGCGGTTGGCACCCCGGTGAGTATTTACGCTTGTGGGCCTGTAAAAACGTGGGCCACACCACATCGACTCGGTTTGGGTGATTGATCGTGGGTGATTGGGTGGTGCACGTGGGTTTTTCTTTCTGCCTGTGACTGCCCCCAAGGGCGTTGGATGGTGGCGGCGGCCGAGTGCACCAACGCCGGCCGGGCCGGGGGAAATTGGTTGGGTGGGCATTTTCGCAGGCGGAAAAGAGGAAAACCACTCGAGCACCATGAGGTGCGTCATGGGCGCCGCTGTAGCTACACGCATGGATAGACCGCGCGGTGGGGGACTAACGCGCTCTGTGCTAAATGATGCAGCATTGAGAACAACACGACGCTGAACCTGTCGCTGCGCCTGCGCGGTGGTGGTAAGGTCCACGGTTCGCTGGCCCGTGCCGGTAAGGTCAAGAACCAGACGCCCAAGGTGGCCAAGAGCGAGGAGAAGAAGAAGGCGCTCACGGGCCGCGCCAAGAAGCGCTGGCAGTACAACCGCCGCTTCGTGAACGTCGTGCCGGGCGCCAAGAAGGTCGGCCCGAACTCGAACGCCGACAAGATGAAGTAAGCGTGCGCTGCTGGCTGCGTGTGACCGGAGGTCCCTCGTTTTTTCCGCTTGAGAGGGGCGGTCTGCGCGTGTGCGCATGCGCTGGCCGCCTTGGAATCCCTCAACAACAAAAATATTTTGCTTCTTTGCCGAGGTCGCCGTGCGTCGCCGCGTAGTTTCCGTCAGGTCGTTGTGTTGTTCCTGGATCGTGTTCGAGGTGCTGGCGGTCGAGTGGCGCGTGTGGGGGCACGTACAGCGAGTGAGTGCGTTTCAGAACAAGCCTTAGACAGGCAGTCGACGCATATACAGGGGGTTCGGTGGGATCGTACAGCGTCGCGTGGGTGTGGATGTGGGACGGATCGCGCGTTGGTGAAGTCGACTGAAAATAGCGATAGAAGACTCCGCCGTTGCAGTCACTTCGAGATGCAGTGGATGCGATCGTAGCGACGAGCAGCTTGCGACGGATAGAACAGCATTCCCACGCACCACGGCGACGCGATCCCCCCCATCGAGACAGCACCTTAACGATCCCCATGGACAGCGACGACTCGGCCGCGTCGGAGGTGGCGTCCGACGTGGACGCCTACGAGGACAGCTTTGTCGGCGAGGTCGAGGAGGACGACACGCCCGCTCCCGCTCCCACCGCCAAACCCACCACCTCGACCAAGCTTGGCCCTGGTCCTGTTGCAGCGTCCTTTCCTAATGCTAAAGCCGCCGCCACCAAGGCGGACGAGTCCTCCGTGGACCCGTACGCGGACGACGACTACGAGGCCGACGAGGACGCCTACAGCGTCGACTTTGAGGACGCCGAGGACGCGCCACGCGCTCCGCAGCGCAGCCCCGTGCGTCGCGACGGCTCGCTGCTCTCGCCGCGCGCCGCCATCGCCGAGGACACCGAGTACGCGTACAGCGACGGCTCGTTCGAGGACGAGAGCCGCCGGTCGCAGAGCTCCGCGCGGCTCGTGGTGGACCTCTCGGTGCCCGTGCGCCGCGACTCGGGCGGCAGCGGCAGCGGCAACAGCAGCCCGCAGGCCAAGACCCACTCGAACCCCAACTCGCCGAACGTCAACCTCAAGGTGCTCTCCAAGCCGCGGTCGCCCGTGCGCGCGCCCAGCCCGGCGCGGCTCAGCGTGGCGCCGCCGTCGCCAGCGCTAGTTATACCGCCGCCAGCGCCTGCGGTGCCCTCCGCGTCGACGGCGGCGGCCGCGCACGCGCTCTCGCAGGCGGCGCAGACGCTGCTGCGGCAGGAGAGCGACGCGTCGCTGTCGCTGCTGCTGCGCAAGGTCGAGAGCAAGTACCAGGACGAGCTCGAGGCGCTGCGCGAGCAGAACGCGCTGCTCGCGTGGAAGGAGCGCGAGCTCAAGACCGAGCTGCGCGTCGCGCGCGAGGAGCTCAAGGTGCGCAAGGCGCGGATCGACAAGAAGCGCAAGCGCGCGGCCGAGCGCCGCGCCGAGGCCGAGAAGGGCGCCGAGCGGTTACGCGCCGAGGCCGAGGAGCTCGCGGCGCGCGCGCACGCCGCCGCCACGCGGCTCGAGCAGCAGCTCATGGCCAACGAGGCGCTGCGCGTGGCGCTCGAGCAGCGCGACGGCGAGCAGCGCGCCGTGGAGGCGCGCAACCTCGCGCTCGCCGAGAAGCTCCAGGCCACGCTCGGCGACTTCCACGCGCTCAACCTCAAGTACGAGGCGGCCGTGGGCGCCAAGCTCGCGGCCGAGCGCCGCGCCGACGCGCTCGCGGCGCAGCACGAGATGGAGCGCGCGGTGCTCGCGCACAAGGCGCAGGTCGAGGTCGCGGCCGTGGAGCAGACGCTCGCGCGCGAGCGCGAGAACTGGGCGCGCGAGCGCGCGACGCTGCCGGAGA